>UYYF01004468.1:27315-73477 GCA_900618365.1 Thelazia callipaeda
AGGTCTCATGTCCGCATTTTTGTATTTTGAATGATTGGTAAAAGAATTATATCTAACTTCTTCGTTTGAATTTCTTATTATTAAGGATCCGAAGAAGTGTAAAAAAGAAGAAAACGGCGCAGAGGATGCTGAAATTGGGAAATGTTTAGAAAGAGTTGGAGTGAAAGCTGGAGATTCGAGAGATGCCGAAGGACATCACAGGTTGTAAAGTAGATATCGAGAAAATTTGTAAAAAGTCTTTCATTTGTTTTTCATCAACACCTAAAAACTATTTTAAATTGAATAATTGCGAAATAAATATTATGTGATTTGATCTTCTTATTTCAGGTTTATGCCTTTTATACCCGAGCATCACTTAACCCCAGGACATGTCGACCAGAATTTCTGGTTTTGGCGATACACATATTATCCATTTGAACAGGCAAGTTTATTTCCTTGATTGTTAGTTTTGTTTTTGCTAAAAATGAATAATATGTGAGTTATTATTTCGAAGGATAATACATGAATTATATATTATTTGTTCTTTATATTCGTCTCTTCATTTTTTTTGGAAATTTTAAATACGGAGTGTTCAGCGTGTGTGTATAAATTAATTGGATGTCATATATTTCAGACAGTATCTATGTTTAATTTTAATTTATTTGATTAATGTAAATGCAACTAAAATTTGAGAAGCGTCTTTAAATGGAGCTTTTATGAATCATAGCACTTTAAATTAAGTATAAAAGTATTATCTAAAGCAATCTTTATCTGTTATTCAGGGTCCATCCTGCTGCAGTGACTATGCAATCTCATTTCACTATGTGAGTTCAGCTTTAATGTATGTTTTGGAATATCTCATATATCATCTTCGTCCTTTTGGTGAGTTTAATTTCATAAATTTCAAATTTATAAAAGCTTAAAGTGAAATATTTTCCATTTCAAATTGTTAATTTGGCTAAGGAAGTTTGAGGTTTTATACGTTTCTTGTAATATGTTAAAGACACTTAAGTTCAATAGTTTTAATGAATAGTTAGAACTGCACTGAGTTACAATTCGCTTCAAAATGAGCTTTATAGAGTTTTTAAAAGTAGACAAATGTTCAATTGGTTGTTATTAGCAGAAACATCTCCTTACGAAAACAATATCAAACTTAATTTCATTTTTTCGTATCTGCTATCCATGCTATTCAAAGTTTCTGGTAATTATTTAATTTGTTGCATTTAAAATATTTATTGCTTCGGTTTTTTATTACAATTTGGAGTGCTTTTATTTTTGAGGTGTAGCAAGCAAACTGAATTTGGAACTGGTAAACGATACTTTAATGGCAGCAGCATACCGTTTGGCGGTAAGAAATATGGGTCCAGATGACGTTTTCAAAAAAATCGTACATCCAAGTAAAATTTTGGTTTCTAGAAGTTCTGATACTTTACGGAAGCCAAGTATAAAAAACAATAGCGATAGCGATATATCGATGAAATTTTCTCTAACGAAATCTCTCAATGAAAAGATGGGTGAAGAAAGGGGGAAAAAAAGATAGCATCAAAATTGTATGAATTAAAGTTTTCTAAAATAGATTTCATGAGTTTTGCAGCCTAATTTCACGATTGTTTGTTCAGAGTTTTTATCATTGTGTGATAAATTTTATGCATTGTCGTTTTATTCTCCTAGGGCTTGTATAATATATCGTAAGATATTGTGGTATTGTTGTCGAAAGAAATTGAATTTCCAGTTAACTTTCGGGATTTGCAGTCCATGTACACAGTGATTCGTGCTATTTTGAAAATGAAGTTTTGATTAGTTAGCTTCATCATCAAATAGCAATGTTTATTTGATGAAGTAGGATAATATAGCTTTATATTGCAATATTTGTGAAATTCCCTTAAAAAGAGCATAGCCATACTTTGAAGTGTATTTTTTACTTGGACTTGTATGCACCTTTTTGTCTACAGAACGTTGTCGAAAATACTTCGACATCAGTCAGTTTTCTGTATCATATGCCTGCATTTTCAGAGTACGTACATTCCATAATCTCGTACAAAATTTTTCCATTTCTATGTCTACTTGAGGGCTTATTAATTTTTTTGTTCCCGATGGTCATTATTGTTCTCTAAATAGATTGCAATACATGTTATCGATGTGGGGAATCAGACTCGTCTCTCTCCATCTTTGCTATTAATTTATATATTCTGGTCACATCTACCGTTGAACTGGTTGACTTCTTTGTTTAATCATTATTTTTCTCAAAATTTGTCAATTGAAAAGTTTTAAATTTTTGACTTTCATATGTATTATTTTCATGCGTTGTTGCCATGTATACGTTTCTTACCCCTCTCAATAAGCAAACGTTTGCCAACCTTTCTGCTCATTTATAGTATACTTTAAAATATCCTGTAATATAATTTTCATTTTTAAAAATGTTAACTTATTCGCTTAGTATTTATTACTGTGTGGATCCGGTATTGTCCTACTCTTGCCTCTTTTTATGTTTTGTCACTTGTTTTCGTAAACTTTCACTCAAAGTTTTGTTATTCATTCCTTAAAACTTGACATCAAATGATATATGTTTATACTTAACTCAAAAATGTGATTATCATTAGGTTATAGTTGATTTTTGTAATTACACAGTATATACAAGCATTTTTGTGCATTCATTTTTGCTTATTGTTCCTTGCAATAAATTTCTTCCATAGTGTTACGTAAATTTTAAAAAGATTGTGCAATTTTCAGCAAGTAATTTTTGAGACTTTTTAAAAATAAATGTGATATCCAGAAGATCAGTTTGTGCGAAAACTCGGAGTCTTTCCATCAATTATTCTCATATGTTTCTGAAATACTGAATTTTCCATATTGTAAGATCTCTTAATCATTTCCTTGTTGTTGCGTTTCCACTTTTTCGCCAATTAAACATTGTAATTGCGTATGTAGTAGTTGCATTTTACTGAGGATATGGGAAAGAAAGGAACAAATAAATTGGGATCTACCATATCTTCATTTCGCGTATCGTACCATTCAGAAAACTGTAGATGCTGATTATGTGACATCAGTAGAATGATTTAATAAAAGACACTACTATTTGGTAGCATTGAAAAAATGGACAAGTAGGAGTGGATTGAGGTCTTGAATGTTGGTAATAAGTTGCATTCATTCCACTGGAGTGAATTGCAATAGAAGCTTTGAAACGAAACGTAATTAGTGGATAATCAAAAATCATTGTATTCCATCATTATTTGTGTTTTATGGTTGTAATTGCGTAGGATTTATTTCAGTGTGACTAAGTCGCAGGTCAACAAGATTGGTTAAGTGTTGCTAGATATTTGGATGCCTTAAATTACTGCAAAACTAATTTGGCCTGTTTATTACGTAAGATTGTGTTACGTAAGATTGATGAGTGGTAATTGACAAAAAGCATCAACTAGTGCTAAAGGTTGCTATAAGAATACCATTGATAGTATTTATTTTCAGACTTGAAATGGATGAGTCTAATGAAGTATACTCAATTGGGATTGACATTGGAACGACAAGTATTAAGTGTTGTGCATTAGGTAGTGATGCCAGGTTAGCCATCAGTATGATTTAAGTTAGAAAAAGAAGCGAACAAAATTAAGCTCGAATGTTAAATGATCTAATAAACTAAAGAAATAAGGAAGAATGGGATTTTTAAAGTTCCAGTTTGCATTTACAATGTCTAGCATTTCCATTAAGTATATTTTTAATAAATTAAAACGTTCGAAGAGTCATCAAATTAATTTATAAAATTATTTTGGAAATTGAGCATATTGGACTGTAACATTTCCAAAATTCTGAACAAAACAAAGATAATGATGATTAGTTTTTTTCTGTAGCTTGCCTGAAAATTTTGTGTATTTATCTTTGACTAGCAGTATAGGATGAACTTCGTCTTAAGAATCAATCTTGAATTGCCACAGAATGAAAGATTTCAGTTTAGGGTAATCTCTGAAAAGTCAGCAGTTCATGATGCATGGATCAAACGAGAATCACATATTTACCGTGAACAAGATCCGTTGAAGATATTTCACGTTTTACTTGCGCTGCTTAAATCGATGAAGCTGAAATATTCGTCAAATATAATAGTTAGCATAGTAGGACAGATGCATGGCATTGTTTTTTGGAATGGACAAAATCTAACAGCAGGTTGAATCATCTTTAGAAACTTTTGAATAAAGTTTTGTGCAAACATATTGCGATATTTAGATATTGTTCGAATGGTAGTCTCTTTCCGGGATTAATATGAGCTTAATATTCATTTGAGTTACTTCAACCAGCTCAATAACTTTAATTTGTGCTAAAGTAAAACTATTTTTGTTTTCTCATTATCTCATTTGTTCTAATGAAACGTGAATATGAATTTAGAAAGTGCTAAATTATTACTTTATTCTATTGTTGTTTTCAATAGCATTAAAAGTCAGTTGAAAGTTTGTACAGGTAAGTTTATCTGTTCACCACTGATAACATGGATGGATGAGAGGGTACCTAAAGAATTTGTTAACTCCCTACCCAGGTTTGACATCTTTCAATTATTAATTATATATTATAATTTTCCATGATCTTTCAATATTTATTGTAAAATTTTTTTCATTCACGTCGATATTTATAAATTTTAATGTGATTTGTGGTGCATTTTAACTATTTTTTGCATGTCCCAATTAGTTGTGTGATTTATCTTTTTATATTGAAGCTATCTACCACAAGCTTATTGCATGCTTCTATTTATTTTACCAATTAAATGCACATAAATAATAACATGTGAACAGTTGAGTTAGGTTTGCTGATATTAGTTGTACACAGATGGAATTGTGGTGAATTGCACGTTGGTTTTGGCATGGTAACCCTTGCATGGCTCCATTCTTCAGATAATTTAAAAACAGAATGGACTTGTTGTGGTACTGTAATGGATATGCTAATAAGCTATCTTTCTCAGTCTTCTGATGCATTTATCGGTGTTCAAAATGCGTATAGTTGGGGTTACTGCTCTTATGATGGATATTGGACTTTGCCGGTCAAGTTTCACTATTTTTTTTAAATTATTGAAAATGTTCAACTTAAAATTTTAAGATTAAATAATTAGCGCATGTTTTATTTGAACTGATTTTTAATAATATCTTAAAGCCAGGCCTCAATTAAATAAGCTAATAAGTTTATTTAATTTTAAAGCTTACAGTTCAATAAGTTTGTATCTAAACAAAAATCTCAACAAAAATCTCTGCTAGCTCAAATTAACTAAGAATCTTAATACACAACAATTTTTTCTTAATCAAATTTTTTACTGATAACACAACTCAATGTAAATCATTTATCTGAAACGATTTTAGATCTAATTATTCAGTAAATTTTTTCAAAAGTACTTTGAAATTAATAAGCTGCTCATTATATGAGTACCAATCCAAATTTCCTTATGTATTATTAGTTTACAGAAGTGCGAGATTCAATAAACGTGGAGGTTTTTAAATTTCAGATCAGCTTTTAAGTTTGAAATCGAAACTACTTTAAATATTATGTCTTAGAAAACTTTAATTTGGTTCTATTAATAATAACGTGTCTTCAATATCATTTGAAAAATTGGTATGGAGCAAAAATTTCACTTCGTGTAAATGAAAACTGTTATTAAGTAACAGTAGAAAATACTAAGAATTTATGGTCGTGTCACAAAAAAACAAATTATAAATTTATATAAATACTTTCTGCGATGTTTACACTAGCACTATAGGAAAAACTGATACCCCCACATTTACTTCCAACAATACGTAAAACAGATGAAGTTGTTGGTTTGGTGAAGCGATCAGATTTCGATCTTCCAGTTGGAGCACAACTGTTATCATCTTGTGGTGATCTTCAGAGTACTGTCTACCCAGTGCTGGAAACAGGAACAGCTGGTATCGAAGTTTACAATTTATATTGTTTCATTTTACACAAGTTCTCTCTTGAAAAATTTTCTCATATGTCAGTCTTTCCCTTTGTCATAATTCCAATCTACTTGTGGAGGAGTATGAGAAATTCCTTATTTGTTTGCGGATAATAAATTTCAAATGTTGCCAACTTTTCAAAGCACATGAAAGAAGCAGTTCAAATTCGCTTCATGAGAATATAACTTCTACACTTCTGAATGAATTGCTGTTTTCAAATTGCCTTGCTTAGTGGGAAAAAAACTGGCAGAGTTTGCTAAAATTAATTTAATTATTGCTGTAATTTTGATCAATAGCTACAATAGTCACTTATGTGTTCTAATAATTTTGAGTTTTCAACTTTTTCAAAGTTCTAAACTTGGGAACATCGGCGCAGTTATGCTTTGCTTCGGAAGTTGATCAAGCACCTTCGACATCTCTTCTTACAGAACCATTTTTTGGCAACAAAAGATTGATTGTAGCTGCATCGATGAATGGCGGTAATGCAATTGATATAATTGCACAGGTTGAAACTTTTTCGCAAATCTTCATTAGATAAATATTTACATGTGTACTCAGTTAATTATCTTGTTTCAGATTCATTGAGTGTTGATTTATATATTCATCAGTTAATTAATTTATGTTCTGGAAATGTCATGTTCATGTTGCCTACAACTTTTTCACTCGCTCTTTATTATTAACTCTTGATTGAGTTGTAGGCTACTTTTGTAGATATCTTTTTAACAGTTAATTTTAAACGAATAAAAGAATTTATAATTTGTAGAAAATGATTGAGTGGGCCTCCGAACTTGTCTCAGATAACAAAAGTCTAAAAGTGGATTATAACAAATTAAATGATATACTAACCAAACCAGAGAAATGTACATCCTCTGTAGTAAGAGTTGAACCGATATTTCTTCCTGAACGTGGAAGTACTGCAACATCGTGCATTTCCGGAATCAGTCCACGTACTACTGTGAACGAAGTATGTTCAGTTTATAAAATTTATATTCAGTAACAGTCTAGTATTAAATTAATGTTCAGTAACAGAAATTCTATAGAAGAAATGTGTGATTTTGAGTGAGCGTTGATAATGATCTACTTGAAAAATACATAATTGTTGTGCATGAGCATGCGCGGAATTGAAGTTTAATATGAAAGTTTTTCTTTGTTGGCCTCTTGTAGAGAGAACTGATTATGCGACAGCGAAATAGAATTGTAAAAAGTATCCAAGTTTGCATCATGTGTGCAAGCAAAATTAATTGTAAATATGCATGAAATTGAAATAAATATTGACATGAAAATATGAAGTATTTGTCAAATGAGATTGGTTTGAGTTACTTTTAGGCATGAATTGTTTAGTTTAATTTTTTGCTTCATAATTTTGTACTTGATATTATTACTAAGACAAAGTTGGAGTAGTAGAATTTCAGCTTTCTGGTCAAAAATTCATCTTATTAGTAGAACTCAATGATTCTAACAAATCTTTTCGGTATGAAAACTGCTTTATTAAAAGAAAATTTTCACAGTTGTGGAGTATTACGAATATAGAAGTACGATCATGAAAAATTATTGATTAGCTTGTATGAAAAAAACTTATGAGGTAAATTAGATTGTTCATGGTATTTAGGTATTTCAAGGAATCGCTTGCGGAATTGTTTGCAATTTATTTCGCTTACTTCCACCTCAAGAACTGCAGAGATGGAATGTCAAGCGGGTCATACTTGCAGGCAATGCAAACAAAACTTGCTTTGTACGTGAAATTACACAACAATGTGAGGGGCGACTTCAGATTTTAACTGGCTTTACTAACACTTGTAGTGCAGCTTATGGTGCCGCTCTACGTGCACTGCATGTTTCACGTCTTTAATTGTTGCTTTTCTTACAGCTTTCCGAACTGTGGAAATAAATATGAAAAGATAAGATAAAGTTATTTATATTTTAGATGCATACTCAGATTATTATAAATATTCTTTCCTGAAATGCTAAGTCTAAGTTATACTTAAGTATGCAAGTCGAGTACGAAATTGCATTAATCAGTGATAATCCTTGATCATTTGTTCAATAATGAAATAAAAATTCTTCATTTTTCACTGGAAAAATATCTTTACATGCAAAAAACCTCACATGTTCTCTATTGTAATTTGATTTCCCAAAGAAACCTGTCGCTTTCTTGTTTAGTTTTAGAATCACAAAACTAGGACACTTAATTTGAAAAAATAAAATAAAATTTAATCTTTCTTTTTTCATCATTCAATTGCAAAAATGTGAATTTTGCTATGCTAATTAAATTTTGCATCAGAATCCATTTATATTGATTGATTTTATGTGAACCGTAAAAATTTATTTCGAATAGACAGTTCTACATACCGTTTTTGGATTATTTTTTCTCCTAATTTCTTTCTTTTATGCAAAAATTAGGTCGAATATGAAAAGCAGTTGGTGACTTTTCTTTCAAACTTGCACTTTCCTGCTTTTTTAAATCATAAATTTATTCTAAAAACGAGCAAATGTATGTTTTAAAACTCGGAAGCTGCCTAGTTACTAATTGGAAATGACGTGAATAATGCAAGTTCATACAGCTTCGCAAGTATGAACTTGCATTATTCACGTCATTTCCAATTACAGTTTGTAATGAAGTCTTTATTCACGCTGCTTTCGTTCAAATTTATGGCCTACTTTTTCATTACAGTCAAGAAAGTTTTCGGGTCAAAGTTCATGTTCAAATTTTGGTTATTTTCCAGCAAAAAAGAGCTGTGCAGAAAAGAATCTATGCTAGTATTTTTCCAAAAAGCATTATCAGAAGAGTTTTCGATAATAATAACTTATGAAATACATTTTCAGTACCGTAGAGTTCCAAGCGTGTTAACAACTTTTTTTGATGACCTCATGAAATTTTTAAAGATTGCCGCAATAACTCATCCGGTGATATCTCTTACCAGTATAATGTCTCGGAATGAGAATTCTGATTATGAACTCTATCGAAATGTAATATTTCCTTGTATGGTACTACTCCCGCTACTAATCACTTGACATGACCGCAAAGAGGTCAATGAAAAGAAGGTCACAATTTCAGCCAAAGATTTATTTAAGAGGGTTGCAGATCGTTCTGTTGTTATAATTTCATTATGGGATTCCAGTGATGAGATTCTTTCATGCACGCATCTTGTTTGAAGTAATAGAAGATCAAGAAAATCAGGTATTGCTGCTTTGCAGGACCAAACTTCCTGAATATTCTTCGAGAGTTGGCGAGTCTCAGGTCGAGATTTCTTGGAGAAATAATGATAAATTTCAAATGGAGGGTGGATGTATAGCAATTTCACGGTGTCCTTCAAATGGCAGCTTTAATGTGAGGTGTGTACAAAAACGAATAATCTTATGTGAAGAAAAATGGTGATACTGTGCATGTATATTTTTAAGAATTTCTTGTAGTAGTAGGATATTTGAAGAACAATCGGGGAAACTTGTTAGTCACCAAATCCATACCGGTCATAACACAATTATAAATTATCACTTATTTCATGTTTTTAAAAAGATATTTCTTCGTTCTATATATTCTGTTGTTAGCCAAAAAAGTAATTGGATTACTTAAATTATTAATTTATTATTTTAAAAAATTGCAATTGAAAATTAAAAGTAAAGACTTTCAGTTTGCAATTGAAAATTAAAAGTCTTTACTTTCGTTTTATTACTTATCTTATTTTTGCTTTATGATTTATTATTCGTTTGCTAGGACTTTTCGAAATTTTATTCTTGATCTTACTTTTTTACAACCGAATGGAAAGCCATATTGTATGCTTTGCTTCATGCAGTTGGTATATCATACTAAATTCTAGTCTTTCTTGATCCACAAGCGGTTAATATTTTCCATTATTTGATTCTAATCTTATCAATCATTTATCATGTTATGCTTTTTTGTAATAGCCAAAATAACAATATTGCAGAAGAATAAATAGCAGCTAGCTTCTCTAATTTTTCGATGCCTCAAATAAATGCTTCTTAGTTCTATTAGAAATAAACTTTTTTTATTATTAGTTCAGCACAAATCCAAATGGAAGACTGACTAATTTAAAAAGGATAAAAGCATTTGTAAACTGAATTTACTCGTATTCTTCGTTTATACTAAATAATTTTGAAGAAAAAGTCGAAAATTTCTGGATGCTCTCAGATAAATAAGCAACAAAAAAGTCAGAAGTAAGTGATAATATGTATGTAGATATTAGAAAATAAAAGGTTGAAGATATGAGGTATTTTGATGATGAGATCATGGTGATGATTGATCCTGATTCTGCAAATTAACTTTTCAAAGTTCAAACAACGGAGTAAACGAGTGAGTAAGTTGCAATGGAATCTCGACTCAATGCGCGAATGCGGTAAGTGCGCGAAATGGGAGGGTGCGGAGAATATCGTTAAATGGGGCAAGAGTAGACAGATGGTCAACGTTGTGTTTCGTTGAGGATTTCACCTTCCGTAAAACTTAAACGATTTCGGTGCAGGTCATGAACGGTTACATGCTACTATTTGTTATCATATCAAGGTTGCTTTCTGCTCAATCTGCCTTTCATCATTCCAGAGAAAAGCACACTTTTCTACGTAAGTGACATTCATACATCCAAAGAACATTATTATGAAGCGTTAATTGCGCTTAGAATATTTTTCAATGTTTGATAAGTTTTTTATGAACAGACTGTTTTTTATTTGTTTTCATAACGGTTCTGTTATGATATGTGATCAGTTCTTAATTATGCTCTGAATATTTACTGAGCTGAAAATTTGATGCGTACTTACTATAAGATAACGTTTAATTGTTTAATGCAGTTTTCTTATTCTCACAGTACTTAAAAAGCAGTCGCTTTGTAATTATTTTTAAAATTCTTGTTGAAATGTGAAAGATTTCAGTACATGCAACTGCTAATTATCTGCTTGTTTTGATAGTAAGCAATAGATACTTTGTTAATTAACCTCCAACACACGTTTGATTGCTTTTAGCATACAGTGAAGGACTGAAATGATTACAAATTTTCTTGATTTTATACAAATTAGATTGCAACAGCTCCTTGTGCTGAGCTGCGGAAGCTGTGGTCGTCAGTTCCATTTTTCTGCTTAGCTTCTTGCTGCTCACATATCCATAATGATTGTGCTTGACAGTCTTTGAAGAGCAACATTCGTTTTCCAACAACTTTGCACTCTCATCAATGTATTAGCGCGAGCAATTCTGCATAAATTTTTAGGAATGAAAATGAGGAATAAAAGTACACAAATGTGTACTGACAAACAAAGTTATCCTATGAATTACTCCACATATTTAATCTTTCAGCCAGGAAAAAAATCGAAATTCGCTCTTTTTGACATGAAAACTTTCTTGTCCGTACACATTCCCCCCTTTGAATATTCAAGCTTTTTGCATTTCATTGACTTTCATAAGTGCTGCTCATCGAAATAAGCAAAGTGCCCAAAGTTACCTTTTGAATGAAGTTAAAATTGAAATCAGTTACAAATATCGAAAATTTGCATGATCAATTACATCAAAGAGCTTTCATCATTGTGAATGACTATCAAACTGTACAAAAAAGGGTTAAGTGAGGCAATGGTAATTCATTTGAGTGAGTAATTCGTAATTAAGGTGCAAATTGGTTGATTTGTGGTAATTTGTGATCCATTTTACTACCTTTTTCATAATTAGTTTTTTCTTCCAAATGATTACTACTTCTGACAAAATGCCATGTCTTCTTGCAATTATCGCTTCGAACCTTTTCTGCTCTTCACCACTTCCACTGAAAGATGCCACTTTGTGACAATGACGACAAACTAATTTTTAATGATTGTTGTTTAGTAAGGTGTTATTTTGCATTTTCATCGCATTTAATTATTTTTATTTCTTATTTTTTCAAAAAATTCCGTCATTTCGAACTTCAGCAAAGTTCAAACAGATGACTGCAGCAAATTCTTATTATTTTCAGTGAATTAATTGATCGCTATTAAATATGTTTGAAAAATTTTCTATCCTCCTCATATACAAAACCTATATTTAAGCTTAGTTTTTGAATTGCAAACTAATTTTTAAAATGTAGAAGAACACTGCTTGACAACAACGAGCATTTAAATTTTAATGATTCAAAAATAATTTTGTTTTTTAAAAATATAGCTTTTTAAAGGGTTAAATTAATGAATAACGTGCCATTTGTCATTTCTAATTTAGCTGCTAATTCAGTTGAAATCTCTAAAGTGAATTTAAATAAAAAATCCAACAAACTAAACTTATATCAACTAAAATTGAATAACGCCAAGTGCTACTGTGGTTATATTGGGAACAGTGCAGAGGTATTTCAGTTTATCAGCTCTGCAATGATTTTTCCTAAACTTAATCTTAACTCAATGAACTTTTTACTTCTACAAATGCTGCTTCTTACTTGATGAACCGTTTCCCATGAGACTTGTGATCTTTCTGTAGAATCATCTCGCAAACCAATGGAATTAACCATATAAATTTCTTGGCAATTCTGGAAAATACTTTCAAGACCTGTATGAATCAAACCAAAGAATATTAAAGTTTATATATTCCAGTAGACTTGAAGACTTAATGAACCCAATTTCATCTGCTAAATACTTGCTTATTTTATGTCATTAAGATAATTTCTCAAAAGTTTTTTCTATACTTTAGCTCAATGAATTAAAATAAAATTTCAATTTTAAACACATTGAGATTAAGTTTGATATCCATTCATTCACAAATTATTAGGATGGTACTCAACTTGTCGTCATCTACAGTTGAAGAGATTGAGAAGATATTTTGTACAAATCCACTACTGGGACTTATATGCTTTGTATAATTGAAAATGAATAAGTTTAAATAACGATACAGCTATTGAACTGTTAAAATTATATTATAAAAGATGAAATTATCTTGTTATCATTCCATATTTCTTCGATTAATAATGTATGGAATATAAACTTACTTTCATAATCTCAGTGTGTTCAAATTTCGCACTAAAATAATAATAACTGTGCAGTGTTAAAGTTGAATAATTTCAAAAACTGTCGATAGTTAATCAGTATGTTAATAGGCAGTTGTATAGTTACAATCGAGTAAATATTTTAAACACAAAGAATGGATAACTTAATTTTTATACAACTCAACTTTGTCTCTATTAGAATTTGATCTTACCATTTGAAGAAACGCAGTTAGTGCTAGATTTATTTTTTACTATTCAATGAATTGAAAGTGACACATGCCGGGAATACTTGCATGAGAATTTTTCAGATTTTGTGAGATGTACTGCTCTAATTTACACTAAAGTTTGTATTAGTGTTAAAAATGTGTTCTTACTGTCAAATCAAAAAATTTTTTTGTATTTATTCGATAATTTTTCATTACATTGGAAATATAATAGACACAATTTGTAGCGTTCTTAGTGTGTTACAAAGTTTTGATGATGAACTTTTACTTGCTGATGTAAGTCCACTGTGTAATAATTGTTTTGGTCATAATGTATATATATAAATCGTCATGATTAATCACAGTGACTTTATCAGATCAAAATAACACATTGACATGATCTGATCAGAATTAAATGGCACTGATATAAAAGGGATAATATTATTATTGCAGGACTCATGAAATTTAATTTTCGAGTGTGATAAAATATTGCGAAGAGATATTGAAACTTGTTATATTTCACTGTTTATAATTCACTGTGTTAGCAGTAACTGAGTATAGAATTTGATTTTTTGTACAATACAAAACAATTCAGAACCAAATAATTTCACTTTTATGATCAATTTTATAGTATATATATATGTATATAAAGCAAAACTGTATCATAATGACCTTCCTATAACATAATTAACTATTAAATTATCATAAACTGTCATCACTATATGACACTGCCACTGAAAACCATTGTTTTATTGTCATGTTATCAGGAATTGTTTTGCTAAAAAATTGCTATAGAAATTAATATAAAATAATGACTTATCCCATATTTTGACTTCACTGTACACTTTGATAATAATTTTGCTAGTATTATCGTAAGATGTAGCATCAAAAAAATTAAATGTTAGTTTTCTCTCATTCAAAAAACTAAATTTTTACCAGTGTAGCATCTAAATAGTCTTCATATTTTTTCATCGAACATTTCTTAACTGCAATAAACTTTTGTGCAGTTATAAACTGTTGAAAAGGAATCCAATCATCAATAATTAGGGTTTTCATGAATACTTCGCTCTTTATTAATCCGATTCTGAAAAGTCTACAAGATATATTCTCAAAAAGGGATTCACCCTTTTACTTAATCGTGAGTGTTTGTTCTATTATATAATTGCGGTGCAAGAAAATAGTATTTGTTTAGCGAAAAAAAGCAAAAATGTGAAGTGTATTTTATGCTTACAATACGCTTTTATGTTCAAAAAAGTAAACAAATTCATGGCAAATCGTGACCAAAAATGTACATCTCTACTTTAACTCTTAGTTCACCACAAGTGAAAATAACAAAATGAACTAAAATAGGACAGAAACTTGCAAAATTACGATCTTAAACCGGTTAGCAGTACTTGATCTGCACTACTTTTGCAATCAACCCAAATAAAATTAAATAATAGGTCAAGTACTAGTGGTGTTGTAATAAGAACTCACGAATTCTAGAATTAACAGAGTTCACATGCTGCAAATCTCGCAGTATATTAATGCTATCATAAACCAAATAATAATAGAAATTGTTAGGTACCAGCACTTTTGTGGTGCTTATAATATTAACAGTAATGACAGAAGTATGCGATATATTTCAAGAGATGAAAAGAGTAGATTACGAATAAACGATTTATATATCATTAAGTCTTGTTTTGATTGAGAATTGAAGGGGAATATTCGAAAATTGAATGTGACATTAATTATGATAAGAGACAGAGTTATTTGCAACTACTAATAAGGAAAGTGATTCACGCAATTCAAGTTTAATGTATGCAAAGTCGAATAATCACTTCCTATACTGTGTTATGTCAGTAATAGATGAAATCGTCTACAGAAAATAGAGCTAAATTAACTTATGATTAATTCGTTCAAATCTTAAACCCAAAATATATCAAACTTAATGTGAGTTTCATCTTTGCATTTTTGCTGAATAAATGATTTTACTATTACAGTAATCGGAGAGCAATTCAAAGTTTAAACTTAATCAAAAACTGAGATAACTTTAAAATGAAAAAATATAAAAGTTTTACAACGAATATCTGTCTTATTTTTTTATTACAATTGTATAAGCAAAAAATTTTGATTAAAATTTTGTAAATAAAGTAATCACAACCAAAATAAAACGTCTACAAATGAATCAGTTTTAGACCACTATCGATACAAAAGGCAGTTTGATAGCTCAAATACACCTCAGATTGATTTAAACATTACTGTTCCGTACATATTCAGCGCTAGATTATACCCGTTTGGTGAAGGTAAGGGCGATCACTTGATGACGGGTTCTACGCAAGTTTTCAAACTCAAGAAATCTTTCAAGTTTCTTGGCAAAGAATATGATGCTGTCAATGTAATTATCTTTACTTCATTTCTGTCTTTTACTCAAATGATTTTAGCCAATTTAAGGTAATCTGAAACTGTATCATTTTAATCGATCGAAGTAGCTAAGAATATTACGCATTACGATTAAGAGTAATTTTACAAACTACGAGTTTAAATTTGCAGCAAACTAAAATAATAGGAAATTTGCTCCAAATAAATCTTTTATGAATAGTGCAACAAGCACAAGCGTAATCTCTACGTCAGATTGTGCATTAATGAATCAGAAAAGTGTTTGCTTGCAGCATCCTTTGGTTTTTTTCAGTTTAAAAAACACAATGCTGTGATTGTATTTTCCTGTTTTTCAAAAATACACTGCATGATATTATTATTAATAATTATTGTCTGAGGTCATCTATAATTATTATTGCTGAAAAAAATCATAATTGTCAAATACTTTATTGTTTAATATAGTAATAATTAGAATTAATATTTAATTGGTGAATGATTAAAAAAATCTTTTACTTTGCAGATTCGTCGAGATGGTGCGATTACTTTGTCCGCAGTACCTATAAAACCATTAAAGTTACCTTCTGCTCAACCTGTAATTGCCGTGTATTGGATGCCCGCACTTGGTGGCAAAGTATATTATCGGGAATCCAATGGTAACTGGTTTTTAATTTTCAATACTTGTAATAGCAAGCAATAATTGAGTGTTTTAAGTTTGATTAGGCCTTAGTGAAGAAGTTATTAATAATGATAATTTTTTTTGCCTTTATATAATGAATATTCTCAATTAATTAATTGGGTCATTCATCCTGAACTAAAATAAAATTAATAAAACATGATTTAAAAGCAATAAGAGATATGAAGATTGTTCTTCATACTTAATATTTTCAGTGTAACATTAATTGCACTAATAATTCTTAATGTTTTACTCTGATTCATTCTATAATAATTATTATTAATTAATTAAAGCCTAAAAATTGTTTTGTAGAATATTTGACAAATGATTTATCCTTTTTTTATTGTGGAACTAATAGCGAATTTGAGGTTTATTAATTTTGTTGAAATATTATGAAGTCACCAAATTATTTACCACATCATTTTGAGTTAAAGTTCTGAAACTGAATTCATAATGAAAAAAGTGTTGAAAAGTAAGTACAAATAACTATTTTTGAAAAATTGTGTCTATCTTTGGAACTACCGTAAAATTTTTAGACTTCTTAGAGAATGGCAAAAAATATTTGTTATGTAAATTTGAATGCATTTACCACTAATTTTTTACTGAAATAAAGAAAAATACTGAGGCTCTGAAATCACTTTTTGTCCTAAAATTAGTGTCTTAAGTAATCAAGTTGTAAAGCAAAAATTTTATGCTGTTTTGTGTAAATTTTTATTACATTTAAATTCAGTGAAAATTTTAAAAACAATATCAAGAGAAATTTGAAGAAACGGTAATGCTTCTCATACCAAAATGTAGTATTATTAAAGCAAGTATGTAAATTGGAAGTATACTAAATTATAAAGTAGATGTGTATAAGTGCAAAAATTTGCTTATCCATTTCAGATTCATCAGTACTGAATTTGGCGCAGAAGGAGGTAAATATCCAATATGGATATGGGTCATCATTTATACCAAGATCAGTACTTATCGTTACATGGCAAAATACTCATGACATTACTGAAGCTGTAAGCACTTTTTAATGAAATTTTTAATTTACAATATTTTGTAACATATATTATTTTCAAATTTCAAACAAAATTTCAAACATTTTAGTATACTACAAAATTAGTGAATGAATATATGATTTATGAATTATATCTACTACTTGAAAAATATTATTTCTATTATCTAAAATCCAACTGTGATCAAAACAGTACCACAAATTCTGAAAGCTGCTTTAACTATTAATTATTCATTTGAAATTAAAGCAATAAAATCAACCTTCAGTTGCTTTAAAAAATATGTCGTCGATTTCTTGCTACGACAAAAAATTAATTGTTAAATTGAGAACAATTTGGAATTGAAATATTTTTAACTGTTGATGCAAACTTATTTTTTCAAGAATTTTAGAATTCGGAAGGTAATTCATTTCAAGCAGCTATCATTATGAGTGAGAATGGAACATTTGCGCACATTGTGTACAGTAAATTGAACACCAATAAAAATGCTGTAGTAAGTGTTTCTTCACTCAAAAGAAAAATATTAATTTATACAGCTTTCAGCAATTCAAAACTTTGTTTGGATTTTGATTTTCAGCGATTAAGTAATTTAAACTATTAAATTTACTTTAATAGCAATTTCGGTGACTTGTTCACATTAGAAATATTATATAGAAAATCAGAATGCTTAGTTCTATTATGGCAATCATTACTTAAATACATACCATGAATCCTTTTATCTGCTAGTAATTTCAGGCAGGTTTCAGTAGTTCTGATGCGCATTATTCATTACCTGGCTCGGGAACAGAACAAGCAATAAAATTAGCTCAAAAAAGTGATATTGGAATACCGGGGGAATTTTTATTTAGAATCGATTTCGATCAAGTTTACTTGTGTGGAGCCGGATACAAGGTTCGCCTTCAAAACTTCATGCATTTTATTTCAAAACGTGGAATTGTTACAAATATTTTGGAAAAATGATTTGTTTGAGCGAAAATTTTGAAAAAAATAATCTTTTGTCAATAAAATGTGCTCAGTTTTGAAATTTTATCATCACTAACGTCATTCTCTTATGGTACAAGCTGTAACAGATTCTTTGTGTAATAATTTGGGAAGCACTTCATCTCGTAAATTAGTAGTGACGTGATGATATTAGATGAATATTAGATAAATTAGTAGTGACGTGATATTAGATGAATATTAGATAAGGATTATTTTATTGCACCATAATACAAATATGATTATTCACGAGAAGGCCGTGCTCTTATCAAAGTTGAAAGTTGAAAGAAAAAATTCTGTAGCAAGAATTTTCTCAAAAATGTTTAGGGAGAAGAATGCGCAGAAACTTGCGCAAAGACAGAATGGGGTCTCGACTGTTCGAGAAAATGTCATTGCGATGCTGGAGTTTCGTGCCATTTAGAAACTGGAGTATGTCCAGGTGGCAAATGTAATTCTGGTTGGTCAGGACCACCGATTTGCGAAGATGGTTTGTGAGCTATTTAAAATTATGATCTTTTCAGCTGAGATAAATGGTTGTGCTGCAAAGTTCAAGACATAATCTTAAGCAATAACTATTAGACGTAGTTGTTGCTTACTGACATAATTGTATAGATGTGGATGAATGCTCAGAAGAAGCTAATCTGTGCCCTCGGGAGCAGCCGGATTGCGTAAATACTCCTGGGGCGTACTTATGCATTTGTTATGAATATGACAACGCTACTAACACATGTAAAGGTAAAATTTAAGACAGATTTTACTTGAAAAATATCACCAATTTCATTTTCATGATAATTATAAGAAAATATGATTATCAGTGATATAGTATTTGCTTTGTATTCAAATATAGAGGTGCAAATGGTGTTTTATTAAGGTACTTTACCTCTCAAAACTGGCAAAAACGAAGCTGTACCAGTTCGGGTAGTACCATTGCAACCAGTGCTAGCATCCACAGTGAACATGCCTTCTTATCGAGGCGTAAAAAATTCAGTCAAGACAAATTCACGCTCGAAAAGTATAGCAGCAGCAATAAGTACTGGTGCCATTGTACATTCTTCTAGTTCATTAAACGATTCTGCAGCTGTCCGCTTTAGTCCTGTTACTATTAAGGTATGTCATGATCGAATTCCTTAAATAAAAGTTACTCATTTTAGTCTTTGAAGATACCTTATTGAAATGTCGTGATGAACAGCATTTCCTCTAACTGGATGAATTGTCAAAACTGTGAATTTGTCTGCTTGACCTTGATTAGTGAACTCGTATTGGAAAATTTCGTTTAGAATGAAAATATTGTCAGTGTTGTAATTCTGGCAGTTTTGTTAAATTTATATACTGAAAAAATTGATCTTAATGAGACACAATGAGCAATTCTTCCTTTTGCATTGATTGGGTAGAAGACTGTAAAAGTTTTTCCAAATTTAAAATGCGTGATTCAAGTTAATAAAAACATAGATGTATTAGTTCAACACAAACGAAAGATTAGCTAGATGAAGCAAAAGTTGGCTTGATATTTAGCATTGTTCGCCTGTCTATACTTTATTGATATCAATATTTTCATCTTTCGCTGGTCACTTTTAAATACTTATGCAAACTGCTGCAGCCAGTTTTGAGTATTGTTTCAACTACATGTCGTTGCGATGAAAATGCTATATGTGTTGGCGGATTATGTCAGTGTAAATCTGGCTGGGCAGGTGATGGGAAATCTTGCATGGATATTAATGAATGCTTCGGGGAGCCAAGTGTTTGTGGGGCACATGCAATATGCGAAAATACTCCAGGCTCATATACATGCCAGTGTAATATCGGATATATATTTGATAATAATGGAAAATGTATAGGTAACTTTTTTTCAGTAAAAATTGACTTTACTATACGTGAAAATTTTCAAAAAAATTCATATAATTTTAGCTTTTTAAATATAATACTAACTTTACTGTAAATGTAAGTTAAAATATGAAAGTATCGGCATTCAATATAATTTTTTTTTAATTTTATTTTTGAAATTAATGTGTCCATATATTTCATTTACGTTAAAGTAATTCATGCATTAGACATTACTCAAAACATTAGTGAATCAAGGCATTTGATGGAATTAGAGATATCTTTAGATGAAAGCAATTATGGCTCACTTTTATTATCCGATTTGCATTTGTATATTTCAACAAGCTTTTCATATTTTCCTCCCTAAATTTTTTTTGTCTTGATAATTTTTGTAGATATGGATGAATGCTCAGAGGGAATAATAGTTTGTGGCGGTGGGAAGAATAGTTCGATTTGCGTCAATACTGATGGTGGATATGAATGTCGTTGTGCACCTGGTTATGCTGGTAATCCTGGCAGTTCACATGGCTGTGTAGGTAGGCTAATTTAAGAGTGATAAACAGTCTTCTTAAATTTGAAACTTGGATTGTTATAAAAGCTTAAAAATGCGAATATAGCTCAAGATTTTCTATATATAAAAAGATAAATAAATTTTAAAATTTAGACGTAGATGAATGCCAATTATCAGACTTTTACTGCGGTGAAAAAGGTGTTTGTAAAAATTTGATCGGTAGTTATGAATGCGAATGTGCAGAAGGCTTTCAACGTGATCAGTACACAGGGCAATGTGTTGATATTGACGAATGCAAGTGAGTAAACTAACTCCAATTTTATTTAAGTCAGAATTACAGCTAAATGATGATGGGTTTGATTTGAAATGCAAAGTAAATTAAATGCAAAATACTTCTAATATTTTTGAAAATTAGAGCATAACATACTCATCATAGGTGAAAGAAATGAATAAAAAGCAGAGAAGTCTTAAAATATCTACAGATATGATCCATGCGATAAAGCAGCAGTTTGCACCAACTTGCATGGATCTTTCCGATGTGCTTGTTTGGATGGATTCGTTGGTAATGGAGTTGAATGTCACGGTTACTTTCATATATATCTTTTTTTGAATTCATCTGCAAATACCAAATCTATTTTTACCGACTATGCTTGAGCTTTT
Source organism: Thelazia callipaeda (assembly GCA_900618365.1). Lineage (NCBI taxonomy): Eukaryota > Metazoa > Nematoda > Chromadorea > Rhabditida > Thelaziidae > Thelazia > Thelazia callipaeda. The sequence goes on from UYYF01004468.1 coordinate 48,353, forward strand.
AAACTGCTAAAGATAATTTTACTAAAAGAATTGACTGGAAATAATTTTAGGATAAAAGGCAAATAATTACAAATAATTTTTGTCTATTTGCAAAGTATTATTTGTTCAAAAATCAAAATTGTCATAATTAAAGATCCAAATTTACAGCTTATTGCTAATTTGCAAGCAATTTTTACTATCAAACAATAAATTTTACAGAAACTATATTGTTCTCAGTGGAAAACCCAACTCTTGAAATCACTCCACGACAAAATGCCGTTGCTGACTATCCTCTCAGTGCAACTATTCGACTTTTCGGTCGAAATTATCGTATACTTTACGTATGCCGTTTAATTTTTGTTTTTCATACTAAATTTTTAAATTTTTGCTTGAAAAAAAGAATTGATTTGCTTGAAACTTTTTAGAGAATGTAGACTGCAACTTAATACACAAATATATTTTAAAATCTCAAACTGATACGTAACCAAATCTAAATATTATCACTAAGAAATCAGAACCTTGAAAAAAGTATTTTAATGAAAATGCAAGTTAATGAAACTTAGATTTCATCAAATGGCGGAATAAGTTTCGGTGAGCCACTGCCAATGAAACTTGACGGAAATATACGTTTTCCAGCGTTTCTTCCACTTTATCAACACTATACATTTCAAGATAATTCAAAAGTCATTCTCAAAGTTATCCATGGTTAGTTTGATTTCTTATAGTTGTTATTTTCACCAAAAATAAAAAATTTGTTTGAATGATAAGTCAAGTGACAAAAAAATTTTTTACGTCCTGAAATTTTTGACAACAGTGTCAACTTGATCTTAAATTGAGCTCTTCATGTAACAAAATCACATTTCGTTTTACATATTATTTGACAATGTACTGATTATTCTCTTAGTAGTTGTAGAGAACTATAATTTTAATTCAATAATCTATTCCCAGTAACTATTTGATTTCATCTTTGCATTTCTGTAGTTGATAAAGTTTTCATTCAAAATTCGGATGACATAATATAATTTGTCAACAGCTAAAAATCTTTTATTAACCCCTTAAAACAGTTTTATTTTAAGCGTAGCTTAAATATTAAAGAGTTTTTCTCATCAAATGAACAAGGAATCCACTGGATCTGCCCAATTTGATCTATTTATGATCTTTCTATGATTTTTTTATTTCCTTTTGTATAGCTATGTAAATGTTATCAAAATCATGACTACATTTTTTTAAATCGAATCGCAATGAGTTTCAATGATTTCAGTGAGTGCAGAATAGTCTCTTCCAATAAAATACTTCAGATAGTGACACAAGTGATTATACTTTACTGGCTCGAATATCACTGAGTATACATAACAAATTTCATCAGAAAGATTTCCGTGCTCATTCATTAATAATCGTTTCATACGACCGAATGATGCAAGTTGACACCATGCAGGTATATCTTGCTTATCCCATGCTAGTCTTGAATCCTAAAATTTAATTATTACTTAATTATACACATATTGGTCAGATGTTTAGGTGCTTAAAACTCTTATTATTTACTCTATAAAAAGTGTACCTCAGGACTTATAAAAATTTGCGGTAAAGGAGGTTCAAGCATAGATTCATTTAATTAAGACCAAGAGTTGCTATTATTCTTATATCACCATACTAAAAGTATTAGTTTCTATTATTTTTGTTGGTTCTTATTGGATATATTAATAATTAAAAAACAGTTATTAATGCTTGATTTATAAAATACATTCCAATGACATCAAGAAAGTGTAGCATTACAATGTTTTTCAAAAGATATTGATACAAAAGAAGACATGGAATGGAATATGGTGAATGTATTCAGAAATGGATGGAAGTTATGATGTTAAGTGATGATAATTTGTAGGAAAATACTTTCCAAGTAGTGATAGCACAAGATGATAATGCTACTTTTGCAATGTATTTGTTTGAACAAATTGAATCTGAAAGCGGTCTGAGCGGTTTTTCATCCGGAATTGAATTCTTTGAATTACCTTTCGAGATGCTTGCTAATCATTCAAATATTGGTGAGCGTGGTAAGTGGTTATTCCGAGTTGATGGATTTCTACCGCTGCATTGCCCTGCTGGTACTGTTGATCCACCATTGTGCCAAAGAGGTTTGTCTGCCTATATGATTTCTTTACTACAAATTTTCTTCAAAAAATTCAAATCAATTTTGAATATTAAGTAATTTTCTAAGGTAACCATACAAGTTTGACGTAATTATCAATTCCTACTGGCTTTATTTACATTTAATCAGGAGTTATTCAATATATGATTTCTTTACTACAAATTTACGAAATAAAATAGTTAATGGATGAAGAAATTCACTGAATTCACTGCTACGTTAGTAAGATATTCATAGTTAGCAGTGGATAGTTATATTCATAATTACGGTGCTTATCATATCCAAATGAATTGTTATCAAAAGATTGTCTGAATATGGGAGCACTGATAAGTAAATATTTTAAGCGCTATATGAAGTTTGTGATATAAATAATTTTTTTCTCACCGACATCATTCCTTTCCTACTTAATAATATTATTTTTAGTTAATTATATACATAATTGAAATAATTAAGTCGTAGAAGTTAAGATGCGTATACAACAGTTCTTTCAAAAATATTTAACGGAGGTATGAACATATTTTAAAGAAAGCTCTGCACTTGAGATGAAAATATGTGTCAAAAGTGTGACAGTTTTCAAAAATGGGTTATGAACTTTAGAATGCGATGCGGGCATGTGGGGTTTTCGATGTGAAAATAAATGTCACTGTCGTAATGATATACCATGTGATTTTGCAACAGGATTTTGCTCAAATGCACAGTGCGCAGAAGGATGGATGGGTGTCAACTGCTTCGAAGGTTGGCTTTTTAGTTTTGCTTAAAATTTCTCTGGTCAGGTTTTGAGGAAAAGAAGGTTCAGTGATAAGAACTGCGGCATTTGAGAGATTTCTTTAGAGAATTTCGCTAAACGCTTAACTTGGCTCCTTCATCGCATAAATAACCCTGCGAAATCGATTTAATGGAGTGAAAGATTTAATAATTGAATTTAATATACAGAAATTATAAAAAACAATAATAATTTTTTTCAAAAATAAAACCAGTTTGGAAAATTTAACAAGCAGCAACTACAGAAATCACAGAAAAGCTCTTACAGGATTTTTACAATTACTTAATATAGTTGTATTAATTACATTAAAGCTTTTGAAGGAATCAAAAATTATTTTATGATTAGTACATTGAATTCAGCTTCTTAACTTTGTAATCGTTCGCGTATAGTAGTGCTACACTTTTTTGTTACTTGTATGATTTGAAAACTGCAATTGTAGATGTGAATGAATGTATCACTGAAAGGCACAACTGCTCTTCCAAAGCGACATGTATCAATGAAATAGGAGCGTATCGCTGTAAATGCAATGACTTTTTCCTGGGTGATGGCTTCACGTGTAAACGTAAGTAATATTTATCCGAAAGAACCATATTTTTTATTAATAGTTATGAAAAAAGCATTGCAGGATTTAAATATTGGCACTAATTTATGCTGTCATTTGGCATGCAATCATTTGCTGTGGAATATGACGTAGAAAATTTATGATGTAGAAATAATTACTACAAAATTGCTGTTAAAAATAATGACGCAATATGATATTGGTGACGAGTGGGTGTGAGAGCTGAAGACTTGAATGTGAGGGTGTATAAGTTGGATGTATCTATGTAGTGTACAGAGTAGTAGAAAAAGAAATAAAATGAAGTGATTGTAGTCGTACTGTTAGCGAGCATTGAACTGTTTGATGCGTAAATTACAGATAGAGAAACTGTGAATATTGTTTGCATTGGAAGTACAAGAATGAAAACAGTTATTTGAACAACTATAATGACAGACTTTGTTTCAGAAGTGGATGCTTGTTATTTGAAATACAAAGAAAAGTGCTCTATAAATGCTGTTTGCGATGAGACTTCTTCTGATGGACCAGAATGCATTTGCAACGAAGGCTATCATGGAGATGGCCTAAACTGTCTCAGAACAAATGCTCCAATAGGCTAGTTTATTAATTCTTGATAACTGAAAATCGTTTTCAATTTGATACTAAGCATTGAAATTTTATAGATGGAAAAATTTTTTTGCATTTAATTTTATAACATAACAATTTGTTATAAAGTTTTAGTGCTCGTTAAAAAGTGTAAATTGCTTGATTAAGTCTATCCAACTAATTCATTGCACTAAGACAAGAAATGAAAATTAAGTTACAGAAGAACCAAAAACACCAATTTTGGATAATGCAGTCACGGATATACCAATTGGAATACCAAAGAGTGTTGAGCTTGATGATGGCATAGATGAGATGCCGTTCTTGATGCATAATTGGATTAATGAAGAAGTAAAGGACTCGAATTTTGAACCTTCGATCAATTTAAATAAAATTTACTATTTTAGTATTTCAAATAAATTTACTATTTTAGTATTTTAAAAATGAAATTTACTATCTTAGTATTTCAAAAATGCTTCTGAATTATTCTCTCTTATAAAACATTCTTTAAAATGCAAATAAAAAGCAGTTTACAAGACAATCATGTACTAAAATTTTATTACTTGAACTTTAATTTTGATAAACATTTTCTGAATTAAAAGGTCTAATCAAAATATGATCCTATCATATTTTCAACTACTTTTGAAATGAAATCATGAAAGTGTTAACAGGCAAGTGTTGGATCAGTTCGACCAAAATATTCGAAAGAAAAAAATACGAAAAAAACAGTTACAACGACTATTCCACCACTTGCTAAGGATTATAATGACGCGGAAAATGAACTTTACGTTGGTGGTAAGACGATGGAAGAAGCAGATAACAGTAGCAGTTAGTTCTCTAGCTATTTTGAAAGACTTTTTTAACTTTAAATTTTCTTGAAACAATAGCTCATTTGAATTGTAGCTGCGGTAGTATTCTAATGGCAAAACCAAAATCAATTCTGAAAGAGAAAAATGCTTCTTTTGACTTATAAGTGAAATAAATGTAATTTTGAATTATGAAAATACTTTGCGATTTATATAATTTTAATGAAAACGCAAAACTATAGTTTTGAATAATTATTTTTTTACAATATTTTCAAAAACATTGGAAATTGAATTAATATTTCAGCTTGGGTTGTTCTAATCCCAGTAGCTTTGTGCGCTTTATGGGCTGTTCTGATAATTGTTATTATCGCTGTATGCTTTCGAAATAAAAAGTAAACACTTTATTATTTATAGTTAAATATTTTCAGTATTTACTTCATGTTCTGAAATTTGAAATTTTGAGCATTATTAGAGAAAAGTTACGTTAGTCTACTGCAAACTATTGCAGGAAGAGAATTCCACCTTTCATGCTCAAGGATCCTGCTTGTAGGGCAGATTGGAGGGTCCCGCAAGATATGAGGACGTATTCTACTCGTTTCACTGCTCAATACTAATTTTAAATTTTGACGTCGACCACAAATGTTTTTGTTTTGTTTTATTTTTTTGCTTTTATGTAAGTATATGTATTCATTTTTTTAATTTATGTGTATTTTGATACGTGTTTTCCTTATTTAACAGATGTGTAAGTCAGTAAGTATTTAAAGATTTCATATTCTCGATTCTCATTTTAAAGATTTTCATAAATTTATGCAAAGCATTTTCACATGCTTTTCCATCAATAGTTTGAATGATATTTTACAAGAATCTACTTGTATTTTAATGAATTATTGTACAACTGTTGATTAATTAAATTAATTTTATATAAAATAGTAAAATTTCACATATAAATGGTTCCTATAAATGGTTACCAATTTTCACGCAAAACTAAGAAAGTAAATTTCAGTATAAAACCGTACGTTTTTATACTTTTTAATTAGCATATACTATCAAAATGGAATGTATATTAATATTTTGGGATAAAAATGACTTTACCTCATATCTAAGGTGCAGTGAATTCTTCAGAAGAATTGTTGTTATAAAATTAAGAATTAAGTGGAATCGATTGATGGAGTCAACTTATTTGCTTAATTTGTTAATAATTAATGTTATTCGTTGACTGCTTGATTTTTGCTGTACAAATTAACAGCACTTCTGTTTTGTATTTTTTCTGGTGAAATGTTTAGTATAATAGGACAATAATTCAGAGTTGAGAAATATAAATGCTTCAGTTTTTCAGTGCCTATCAATAAATTATCAATGCTTATCGTTGAAGTGATTTTAGAGATTCAATGACTCTAAAATTAGAGAGTCACTGAACTCCGTTCAATTCATCGTATGTTTGAAATCGTTCTGAAGGATCGTTTCAAATATCGTTTTATTTTTCGCTACGCGATTTAGAAAACAATAAAGACAAAGTAAATCAGTGATTACTTACTTGCTTGTGCTTGTAATAAATATATTTCAACAGCAACAAAAATTAAATTGGCAAGGTATAAAACGAAAAACAAAACAATTATAAATATCTAAAAGAAGCAATTTACTTGGCTAAGTTTATATAAAAATGAAACAGAAAAACACCCGTATTAGAACTTAGAAGTTATTCAGTCTGTAGCTGCAATTTATCCAATTTTACTGATTCTTTCGTTTTTATTTATAACCTGCAGATCGCCGTTACCATTCATTTAATACTATCATTTTAGCACGATTTTTCAATTTCACTTGCAATTGAAATCTATCGTCAAAATAAGGACAAGACTTTAGATAGCTATGGATATGCAGTTTATTCTTTTCTGAGAAACGCTTTTAAGTTTTCCATATAATTTCGGAAGAATGTACGCATAGAAGTTTCCATTATCCGCCTCGGAAGAGTACACTGAAACTCACAATTAACACCTTTTTGATGCTCAAATTTTTAAAACAAATAAGAACTGTAAATGTTTTCAATTTAATTTGAGAGACAAAAAATTTCGAGAACACTTACTTACACAATAATAATGCTAGTATTAACAAAGGATGAATTCATACGTAATAAAAAGCATGAGCAATTTTTCATTTCAAAAGACTAGGAAATGTATGCTGAAAAATTTTCACATTACTAAACTGATGTTGATATATAGTAATGATAATTGAAGATCCGTCGAAAAGTGATTTTCAATTTTATGCCTTCTAATCTATAAGTTCTAGAAGTTATTAATGCTAACCTTCAAGTCACTTTCTTGAATCCATTCAATTTGTGACATTTTAGAATCAGTCAAACTACATGTTACGCGAATGTAGTTTGCTCCATTAACACCACGAACTATTTTTTGGCTTCCATTTCTTGGCAAGATAGAAGAGTCAACAGAGACATAAAATCCCTCGTATAAATTTTTTTCACTGTCAATTTGAGCTCTCCGAACATCCAAAAAGTCTCTAAATTAGAATTAATTATAGTTGCCTAGTAAATAGCATAAATAGTGATGGTGGCGCCTTTTGATCGCAGTTTACTCATTCTTTGGTAAAACATTTATAACTAATTACTGACAAGAGGTCATTTGCAAAATCAACAGAACAAGAATGCAATATCAAAAAATCAATTTTTGAAGTTCAAACTATACCGAAAAATTATATTTATATGTGACTTTCAAGAAAGTTCACACGAAAGTTCAAAGTGGAAAAGTAGTGTGTGATTTGCAGATTTTATAGCCGCCAATCACGCAATTAATTCTGTACATTTTGAAGAATGTAATCTTAATGAAAACAGATATTGCGCATCTTGACAAAAACTCACATCAACTAATCAATCAGCGTCTACTTAATTCACATACAAGATTAATAATAACTGATTACGGGTTAACAACTGCATTTTCAATTAACTGTAAACTTAATTAATTCCACCAAACTGATCAATGAATAATGCAAAATTATCGATTACAGGAAATAATATACTGTAAAGTACTTTCAGAATTTTGACAAAAAAATATACAAATTGATTAGCTGAAAATAAAATAACAACTCAACCTTGCTGCTATATAACCTCCTAAACATGGATTTGTGGCACTGTATACCAAATCTGTATTTGCATCGATATTGAGTATCACCTGAAACAAATTACAGCTTTGTTACAAAGCGTTGATAAAGTCTAATTTTTTTATCTATTTTCAATTTCACCAAAACAACAAAACGAATTAGTTTATTAAACTGGGAAATCATGACAAATCACTTTTGATTTGTTTTAATCCGTTTTAATCCCACAAAATAATTTTTTTTCCAAAAACCATTACTTTGATTTCACTGATTTGTTTATTCCATAATTTATTGTCATTCCAGACAGCTTTGAAAAGAAAACTTGGTGAGCATGGCAGTTCATCTTTCATGTAGTAAATTTGCCCTTCTTTTGATATTCGAACTTCTGGACTATTCCTGTAACCAAAAATAATGACTACTTTTATTTTTTCAAATAAACCCTTCCAAATATAATTTCATTTCAATACCTCATATTAGACTAAATTTGCAAAATTCTTGCAGCAAAGGATTATCAATGATTTTATTCCAATCAACATTTATATGATTTTATTCAAATACAAGTCGAAATAAACTGCTTTGAGCTTAAAGTAATTGATTAAGATAGTTCTAATTTTAATAATTTATGACTGAGAATCTCTGGCAAACAGATGTCAGCAGTTTGAATTAAGAGATGCCATTTTTAATTAAAAATAATTTTTATAAATATAGTAAGTTTTTAGTTCAAACATCTTTAAGAGCAATTTTTATTTTTACCAATATGAAACAAACTTCAAGTTTTTTTACATAATTACAAAAATTTTTAAATGATTCACTGAGACCTGATTTAAATGCGAAAAATGAAATAAAATAGTCTAAAAATATAAAAAAATGAACGCACAATTTTTGGGAGGAAATTTAAAATGTATAATTTTCAAATAATGAACAATACCTAAGTAAAACCTTCCAGGAATTGCTTTCTGCCAGCAAATGCTTAGCTCTAACTTCTGCTCTTTTTATTTCTTCGAAATACTGCGTTTTTGAATAGACTTTTCCTCTGATTAATGTTGCAGGCAAGTTGCCTTCATCAGAATCTACGAAAAGATGCGCTGATAATTTTTATGTAAAATTTTTTGTTTTGTGTACAAAATTGCCCCCCAAAAACAATACAATTGTCAAAACAAATGTTAAAAGTAAAAAGACAAAAAAACAACAAAAAGTCTTATATTTAATAAAAAAATTAAATGATTTTATTACCACTTACTGATTAATAAATTATGTCGTATTGTTCTTTACGCATATTAATATTAAATAACTTCTTAAATTAAGAATGCAATAACATTTCAACTGGTATTTTAGGAACTTTTCCATCAAATGTGACAATATGTTAGATGAATGAAATCGAAATGAATGAATGAATTTTGATAAAAGACTTAAAATATCACAGAAATAATTCAGGAATATAAAATTAAATAATATAATTAAATAGAAAATATAAACCTGAGGAATATTCCATGGCTGAACGGAATTCCTCATCAGTGTGTTCACTGCGCCTCGGTGCATCTGAACAAGTATTGCATTCTGGCATTATCATATAACGACGTTCTCGAGGTAAAATATGAAATGGTACGAGCCAGAGTTGAAACCAAGCAACCACAAATGACGAAACCAATACCATGTACTGAGGCAAATTACCTTGTACAGGTGAGAAAAAGAACAATGCCTAAAAGGTTTTTATATTTAATCTTAAAATAGCAGTAAAAATTTGATCAGTCAACATAAAATCATTAATATCTTTTTCGATTCTCAGAATTAGTTTATGTAAGTCTAATAAGGAAAAAAATATAATAATTTCCATCAGAAATTCAGCAAAATTTTGTATGCGAATAGTATTTAGTTTTGGCAGAAACAAGCATACAACTTAGATGTTGTTATCCCAGCAAGTTTCATTCTTCAATTTTAAATACCTTTTCAATTTTTTCTTTTATTTACTGAATTTTATTTACCTGTGCTGAAATGTACAATTGAAATACTTGATATCCACTGATTTTGCGCTGTTATTAATGAGAATGGATTTCATTATAGTATTTAGTACTAAACGGATTGTAAATTTAATTGCATTAGTGGTATTTTAAGAAAATGAAAGCGAAACCTTAGCAACAAGGAAAAGTGTCGTTGTGACAGTTGTAAAAGCAACTGGAATCCAATGTTTAGTTAGTAAGATGGCATAAAAAAATATAAGCACAAACATACGAAGAATTGCTGTCACCTGAATATTAATTCTGAATGAAATAAAGCAAACGATTTTAGTTTTTGAATTCTTGAAGCTACTCATAAAGTGACGGAGGAGGAAATTATTCAATGAAGTTGCGAATAAAATATATAGTAGTAACGTAATAGCAGACTTATTTATCGTCTTGTTTCAAATATAATCACAAAAACTTGCAAACTATAAAAGTAAATATCAGAAAGTAGAGAAAAACTTGCAACAACATCAAACAAAGAAAGTTTCATGAAGTCAGGTTGAAGAAAGTCAACTTCACGATGGAATACCACAGGCCAATCATCATCCTTACTTACCTACAAAAGCAACTTACTTATCTTGAGGTATCCATCTGAATTCTCGATATTTCAGTGTAAAAATAATATCTCAGTAATGCAGTTTATAGCTTATTTGAAATAAATTTAATTGGCAAAATTGCTGTTATCTCAATATTGATTCTATAAATCTATCTCTTTAGTCAAAAATATAAATTATTAATATAATTGTTTGAATTCCTAACGTATGCTTAATTTTTAGAGTTACTTACTGTGGAAATAGTCCAGAGCAATGTTGTAAGACATACATCGAATACCGTCACAATTATAAATTGTCGACGATCCTTAAAATAATCTTTGAAAAATCTTTAAAAGAATTTTTGAAATATAGTAACTTGGAAAACTTTTATGAACAAGCTGCTTAAGCTTTTCAGAAAAGGACAAAGCTTTTTATCGCCAGATTGACATTATGAATACAAATTAAGCAAACTAACTTTTCCAATTCTGTATTCACCAAATGAGTAAGAATCTTCTCTTCCACTCATTTTACGGCAAAGAGTAATCTGACTTTCTTCGTTGCTTTTTTTTCGCCTACTCATTTATTAACTTTTCCCATCCAGTTATGAACACCTGAAAGTGTGCTACATTTCAACTTCAGATAGAAAAGAAATACAAGTTAAAATGTTTCTACAAAAGCTTATCAATTTCTTATCATTCAAAAGTTTTCGAAATTTTTTAATTTTGAATTGTTTGTTTCTTTTGTTCTTTTCATCATTCACTATTAGACTTCTGATAAACAAAACTCAGAATTCTGAAAATAAGTGAAAATGAAGTAAACAACTGCGCAAGTAGCTTTAGAGCTCAATCGAAATTGATAGCGTGAAAAAAGCTTAATTATGTAATAAAATTGTGAAAGCTAATTCTAAAAGTTATCAATGAAAATTATCGTACTCCGATATGATAGTAGTAAAAAATAGATTCTTTCATATCGATTAATTTAAAACAATATTGGTAATTCATGCAGTTTCATTAAAAAAGTAATTTATTAATTATTGCTCCTAAAAAAATTGACCTTAAATATGTATTAAATTGAATTAAAAAATATGGCATTTGTCAATATCTGATAAAGCTATCAAAAAATATTTGATTTAATTAAAAATGCAACAATCGCTTCAAATCAAAATAGAAAATAGTTTTTCATCAGAATGAATTGATTTTAGAGCAGATCAAATTTGATTTTTGTTGAGATTATTAAAATTGATTAAAAATGAACAAAACTATACAAGCATGCAAGTAGAAGAACGCAAATTTCTGCATCAAAATTTGCCTCCATCTTATCTTTTAGAGAAGAATTTTCAGTTTGTGCTCGAAAAGGCAAGCCATTCGCATTTCTATTCCTTTCTGATAATACTTCAAGTGATAACAATCATTTCATAAAAAATAATAATTGCATGAACAATTATACCATAACTAACATTAGCTTTTCACGTCATATTCCATTTTAATTTTAAGTCATTTTTTCATTCGAAATGCAAACAGTCATCAGTTTAACACTTATATCAAATATTAAAAGAGCAGAATGATTAAGCAAACACTATAGTAATACTCAGAATAATAGATAAAAAGTGAAAAACAATTTGATAGCAAAAATAAATAACTGATCTTTTTAAATTCAAAAAGTCTTGCTGATCAGTATTTTAATGGATAAAATATTATCAACTTTTTGTCACAAATTTTTAATTCTTGAATTTAGAGGTTTCAAGCGCAGCTATTTAATCCATTAAATAATACACATAAAGTTATCAATTTAACACTTATATCAGATGGTAATGGAACAGAATGATTTTTTTCAGCAAACAATTAAATAATAATAATAATAATAACATGGTATTTTAAAGATAATAATCATAAAATATTCATGCGAATAATTATACAGTATTCATGAATAATTAGAAAGGGATATGGAAATAATTTAGTTGCAAATTTGTAAGCAAAAATTGGTCATTGTCCGGTATATTAAGCTAATTTACATGCAATCGAATATTGTTTAAGAGATGCCTTGAAAGTAATATAAATATCATTTTCTCCTAACAGTTTGTCTTTGCTTGAATGTATTTGTTTGTCACTTATTGATCGTTTTTTGCTTTAGTGATTCACTTCTCGAGAAGCAGCACGAGAGCACTACTTGAAGTAGCTTAAATTATATAATATATTAAAATACTTTTTGCTATGGTCATATCATATATTAGCTCACTATTGTGCAAGGTAAAATATCTGAGTGGCTGATAACCCATATTATACGAGTTCAACACAGTCAAAAATTAGCTTGTTTTATTGAAGAAATCACAAGTCACAAATATATGCCAAGAAATTTTTGCTACCACAGAACACTTTGGATATGACTCACGTAAAAATTTCTTATCTTTACTGTCATCTACGATTCATCGGTCTGTCATAAATTTTCATTGGTCTGTCATAATTAAATTGTTCAAAACTTTTAATTTTAAGAAAGACATCGAAACTCATCAAAGTTATTTTAACGCAAAATATTTAAAATTGGTATTTTGTATTTTTATCTGCAAATATGAAACGACGCATTCTAACAATTTTTTTTGCGGCTGATTTTTCGTGCGATCAAATGTTAAATGTTAGTCACCGCAACAAACATTGCTTATTCTTAATCGTTTGATTGAAAAAGTGCGTAATTAATCAGTTTATGGCAAGCGATTCAATTCAAAAAGTGCTATGCAATTACAAATGCAGTCGAGGAAGAATGTCTGTCAGTCCAAAAACAAAGTTTACATTTTACCTTGCATTGCTAGGAGTAATTGCGAGAAAACAACGCAAAAACTAGCACTTCTCTATCTCTTTTTAGTTTTTCAGCAAATAAATTATTCATACTTTTTCTGTCACAATATAATAAAACTTTCAGCAAGCAATTAAATTTCTTCACAGTTCAATAAGTTACATTAGAAAAAACTAGAATCTTTCTGATTCTTCCACTGTTGAATTAATATATTACATCTGTTGTCATTGAATGTTTATTTATGTATAAAATATTAAAAGTACTAAAGGCCTTGAAATGAATGATATTAAATAATATTAAAATTGTAGCCTAAAAAAATGGACGAAGTCAAAGAAGTTTAATTTTTTTTTAACTTATCAAACTGTATTGGAACAACATTTTTGTATGTTCACAATATCAATCTTGTTATGGATAAAACTTTTATCAGATTAAATATTAAAAGCAGCTTTGAGTGATTGCTTACTTGAGTAAAAAAAGCTAGAAAGATTTTATTTTTTGCTTTATTAATTTAATGGAAATGTGCTTGAGCCTTAAGCTTGCACGATTTTCTTTTCACGCTAAAGTCAGAAATTTAACTAATCATTTATGTAGATGTTCAATAAATCACTGCTGTTCCAATGGAACAATCAAACTATCATTCATCATTTCATTCAAGTAATCGAATGTAACGTTTATACGTTGAACTGAAATATTTTCTATGTTTTGATATATTTACGATAATATATGATACTATTTTACGATAATATATGATACTATTGTGCCATAATTAACTGGAAAGTGGAAAAATATTTCGTACTTATTTTAGTATAATTTTAAATTTTTTCGAAAATAAATAATAAATCCTTTACGTGTTTTTTTGCTATCATGTAATTAAGCTATTTCGGTATTCAGCTTTTAATTGCAAATATTTATTGTAAGAATGATGAAGGATATTTAATAATTTACTTTTATACTTTACAATTAATTAGAAATCAATCAGAAAAACGTTTTTTTTCCTAAGAATAGCAGACATTTTATTTACATGTCAATAATTTAGTAGTCCCGATATAATTAAGTCGTCTATGAATATGAATGTAAAGACAGAAGTTATAAAGTCAAAATGCAATGTTATCGCGCACAAGCACTTTACTATCTATCAGTCTGTGAAGAGTGAGATGCAATTTGAAGATGTCACAATAATAAGACTATTTGAGGTGATCGGACATAAAGATGGTTCTGACTTCCTTTGACCTTTCGTTCATTCCAACACTAACCGCTTGCCAAACACTTTTACTTTTTTCTATTTCCTTACCAAAATTCATTACATTTTGTCGTATTTTCTGCGCATGATCATAAAACCTCATGTATTCTTGTCTTAATTAACATAAATTTGCTTAATTAACGTAAACTTGGGTTAAAGGCAATTAAGAACTCTCAATTTCTCGCGCAGTTATTTTGTCATTTGAAGAGAAATTTCACGTGAACTCAAAGCTCATTGCAGTATTGATTTATTAATTTAATGCGAACAAAATTTCTGAGAAAAATAAATTTTTATTTCAACAACAGAAAACCAACAATAAAACTATAAGACTTGAATGCACGATTAATTCCGATTCACCATGTCACGTATCAATTATCAATCAGTACCACAAATTTGGTAAATTATTTTTCATTTAACGATCCCGGTAAATGCCTTAAATTTATACTTATCGATTTATTTTTATTTGCCTTAATGACCTATTTTTGAATGTTATCGTAATTTCAATATGTGTAACAGAGCCACTATTTATAAAAACGAAATATTTTAGCGCAGAAGTAAGCATCACTTATTTTTATTTTTGGTTTTCATAAATTTTGGTGATGATAAAAGACAACAGGCAATGTTGTTTTAACACAATCACTGGAGGTGATAGTTATCCTCATATTTGAATTTTGAGCATATTTAAGGTCAGAGGTTACAAGTGATTGTGTGAAAAAATTATTCAGCTTTGATTCACTGCAACAAGTTTCAGCCCAATGATTCTTCAAAAATGATTGAAACGCACTTTGAGAGAAATGGCAGAAATAAAATTGAAAGTTTTTCTTTGCATGCAAATAACCATTTTCTCTATAAAGAAGTAAATAAAATATTTGTTTTGCTATTTTTAACGAAAAAGAATTTTTAATTGCTATAAGTAAGACACATGACATCTGACCCCCAAGTGTTAATCAGAAGTAAAAATTCCTAAAAATATTGCGGTGCATCAAATGCATTCTATAAATTCAAAAAATGATTACCCCCAAAACTTTGAGTTTGGGTAAAAATAATTGTCAATAAAGTATCTTTTAGTGGTAGTAAGTATTTTTGTACCATTTTTATATATCTAGTTATGATAAAAAATCCATTCCATTCTGATAAGTGAACTTTTTTGAGATTAATAAATCTATATTAGAAAGTGTGTTTCAAAAAAGCTTTTATTTACTTTATAAAACTACTCTCTACTTTTTATTTTTTCAGTTTTTATTCCAAAATCAGCAAGTTTTATTCCTTAATTGTTCACAGACAAAATTTTTTAAAAATTGAGTCTAAAATATTGTGTTTACGTTTTTATCTCCAAGTTGTTCCTGCCATTTTGCTTTCTCTAATGCTCAGTTTTTTTCCTGTGAAATTCGAAAACTTTTCTTCCAATAAAACTTTGTTTAAAGTTTTCAATGTCAAAAAAATTCTCTCATGTGAAAGCAAACCGTTTTTATATTATGGAAATAAGTAAATTTTATCTAGCACAATTACTTTTATATATAAATTATCAAATATTTGTATTTATAATCTTTTTTCTTATCAATAAATTATTATAGCAAATTTAAGATATAATATGATAAGTTAAGAATGAGATTTTCAAACGCATTTTGACATCATTATCATTTGTTATGCCATGTACTGAAAACATAATTTATAATTGTTCAATTTTCTTTAAACATTATATCAAACTGTGAAAGACTGTACTGTACAATAGTAACAGTTTCTGAACCGAAGTAGAAAGATACTTAATTGTATTTCTTCACAAATGCCAATGTTTTTTTAACTTTATGACCTATATATTAAATGGACATCTCCGAGTTTCAATTCTATCTTTTTCGTTACTTTTTTCCTTGCCTGAACATACTTTATTATTGTTTCATTATTTTTATGCATTTTTCAAATTTCTATCGCAATAATTTAGCTACTTTTGATCGATTGACTCACTTCAGGTTCACGTTTCAACGCGTCACATCTTGTTTATTGAATTGAATGTTTTTCACTCTTTTGCATTCACTGACAGAAATGGTTTTACATTGCTCACAGTTTTCTGTAATCATTCAAATTTCATCAATTGAAAGTTTTTGAAATTTAAATTAAGCATCCAGCAAGTTTGTACAATATCTCATTCGTACTCTTTTCTTCCCACATTTCTACGCTTATTCTTTGCTTTGCATTTGCATTTTTTCATAGACTTCACTGAATTACTAATAAAAACTGATTAATAATTGCCAAGTTATGCAGTAAGTTAATGTAAGTAAGTATAAGTGAGAAATTTAAGTACGCTCAAAATTTTGGCATAAGTCAAAAGAGCATGAAAATAAATGATTTGTTGGTGTAAAAATAGTCAGCAAACTACTAGAAACTAGTCTGTCTAATTCCGTAAACAATAATTTACTTTTTGCAAATAGCGATATTTTGAAGCAATGCGTGTCTTTTTTTTGGCTAAAAATTTGTTATAGAAATTAATGGTGCCGAATTTCAGCTTTTCGTAAGTGTCAGAGCTGCATTGATCCCACAAAAAAATATGTGTCAAAGTAAAGAGAAATTGGAGTGAGTTCATATTTTAAAAAAAGTTTTCCTGCATGAAACTATTATTGTAATCGAAGACGACGATATTCGTTCTGATCAATGAATTCTTTTCAATATTTCTTCCCTCAATCAATAAAAAATAATAATAACAGTAATAATAATAAATACTAACAATGAATAAATAAGTAATAAAGAATAACAATACATAATATATAATAATTTATGTATAAATATTAATAATAAATAAAAGTAGTAGTAATGATTGCAAGCATAAAAAATGAATGGCATAAATGGTTCATAACAATCAAACAATAAATAATCTTATTCACTTTTATTTGCGCTATATGATCATTTTCCTTGTGAGTAGTATAATAACAGCAATAAAAATGAAACGGAAACTTGATTGTATGCTGTATTTTTCATTTGATTTACACATCAAAACCAGAATTGCAAGATGAAACAATGGAATGCGAAAGAAAAAGAAAGCTATCTGTTTTGTCCATTTAGAATCAAAATTAGATATGTGAATCAGATCGAAAATTAAGTCAAAAAGAGTTTCTTAGCGATACTTTTATTACATCAGCATTATTCATTATCAAAGTACTGCAACAGATCAACCATAATGTTTTGGTTCATTCTTGATCAAAATTGCAATCTTTTAATTCTGTAATATAAATGATAAATTGCATTTTACGAATCAAAACATCTCATAGCAAAATAGTATCTTCAAAAATATCATCAAATTTTTAAACGATGCGTGCTTAGCGGATGTTTTGCATAAGCTTATTCTTGATGCTAATGCAATTATGAATATTAAAACATCATTATTATTTAGGCCTTATAAATTATTAACTAAATTGTTAATAGACTCGAAAATTTTAGTATATTTATACTACTGTATGTGGTGTATTAATTGTAAACAATGAAATTTTGTGTCTGTCTATTACAGTTACTCATTTCAAAACTTTATGCTATTATCATTACTGATATAATTTGATACTTATTAAAGTTTCTTTTTGAAAGTAACTAATTATGTTCAAATTTGTTTTCGCGAAACTTTGAGTACTAATACTTTTGCATGGCAGTGTACTGTTTACCCTAAATTTGCATAGTCTTTCCATCTTTGATGTCATATCACAATTAATAAATTTAGTCTTGCGGAAGATTATGCAAACTTTATGGTCATCCCATAATTGCTGAACCATTCAAACAACGGTCATTTGGCATTCATAGCTTTGCATAACCTTAATTAATTTGCAATATGCAAAGCTAATTAACTATTTAATTTTTTGTTTAATATTATAATCAGCAGAAAATACATTAAAATTAAATACATTGTTCAGCTTGAAATGTTGCCTAAAATATTAAACTTTCAAAGCAGAATTTTTCCTCAACTTTATCAGACTTCATATTATTTTTTCTCATAATTACCCGGTCAAAATTAATCTAACTCAATTAATTCAAATCCTTTATTTCAAAAATATTTTTGACCTGAAAATTTCTGTCAGAAATGAAAAAATTTTTCAATTTTACATGATTAATTTTGCTCCAAGTTAATTTTAGGAAATCATAGAACTTTTCCTCGAAAATGAGTACTTTGATTGTTTGCAACAATTTCCATTCGTTTATGCTTTCTGAAAAAATTTCAGTTTAGGTTAAAGCAGAATCGACAGAAAGTATGGCAGTATGTATTAGACTAAATTTTACTGTAATAATATGATAAAAAACATTGAATTTCTTGAAGTTCTCAATATTGAATGAATCAGTGTCAACGCTTGCCCTTCTTTAAAAAATTATTCTCGTCTTTCAATCGAACTAATATTCTAATTTTATCATGTTTCTTATTTAATAATATTATTGTTACTATATTTATTATTTTTCTATAAATTTGATGATGATAATAATAAATACAATATTATATTTTTGTTTCTCATTAGCACAACTATTATCTATCGAGAATTTTTTTTATTTATTATCTATCGTAATGTAATTCTGTTATCATTTCCAATCCACGAAAAATGGAAAAAAATGAAGAAATTTTAAAAGACATGGAGGAATAATGAAAATTATAGGCTAACAAATTTCCTAAATTACTTATTAAAAATTTTAAAAAAATAGCCTCGAAAATATGGTTCAAGTATTTAACAATTAATATCAAAATTATTGAAAACAAAGGTATTTTTTATTATATTTGTGATATCATTATAGAGATAATTCATGACCTTAGTAAGGTTGTCAATGTTTTTTGCACAAAGTTAATCTTGAAGGAAAGAAGATCAATCCGTTTTTTAAAATTATTCATGTAAATATAATTGTCTATGCCTGTTATGACATACCTACATCAGTCTAGCATGGTTATATCAATTTAGCATGAATTGATTGGGTCAGTTTAGCATAACTGTAAGTAATTGTGGTGTTATTTATTATGGCAGTGTAATTCACGTGACTTGTGATTTTCCGCGATGTTCCAATTTTAAAGACTACATCGTCAAAACGATGAAAAAAGAATGCACGAATACTTGAATTTAAATAATATTCACTACAGAGTTTTCCGAATTGTTATTGCGAGCAAATGTTCGTTAAATGAGAAAAATCATCACATGAGCAATCTGAGTTGATTTTTGCTCAAGATTAGTTTAAATTTGTGAATTTCAGTAAAGGAAAGGGAATGACTTAGTCTGTTAATAATTTTTGACGCTGACTGATATCAGCACTGTTAAATCAGTGCTCTGCTAAATGGCAGTCTTCACAATTTTTTACTCTTTCCCATGTGCTTGAAAATATTGACAGTTTTTCACTTACAAGTAATTTATGCAATAAGAGGGATAATTATTACTGTCATTTTAAGTAATTATTACAGGAAGTTTGCTAAAAATTGAAAAAGGGAAGACATAAATAATAAGAATTTTATGGAAACAACTGGTAAAGGTTTACGAAGAAAGGAAACGATTTGGAGGACATTCGACACAGCGATTCATACCTGTTTCAAACTTGCTCATTCCTTCATCTGCAACTAAGGTATGATCGCTATGCGATTTTCACTGCACACACATTCATGCACATACACAGACACAGGCATGCGCACTCACGTAAACACACCCACGTAGAGGCAGACAAGCAGACACGTGCATGCATTCCTTCAAATTAACTTCACGCTGGCAACTTCCACTGTAAGTAGTCCTTTTAATTATCAAATTGACTACTTCGTTTCATTTCATGCATAAGTTAGAGTATTTTAGTTTATTTCACGACGAACTATTTACGTGATAACTTGGCTTATTGGGTCAAATTAAGCCTCAATTCTGTACGTCATTGCTTTTGTTAATTACTCTGCATGTATTGCATTACGAATAGGAAATTAGAAGTCAATTTTCTTCTGCAAACTTACTTGGCACTTAAATCTTTTTTTAGTTCTTTTTCGAATCAAAATTAGGTAAATAATAATAGCAGCTTCATTGATAAAAATTATACTTGTGAAGTTTCAATATTAAAGATGTTTCTATTTCAATAATTTAATGGTGAAAACTTCAGTAACGTTGATGATGACAAATGGCAGTGATAATAATAACATCACTATTGTAATACTGATACTGATGTTATTATCAAAGAAGAGTTATTGCTCAGTAATAATATGAGAAAATAATTATTATTTAAAGTGATAATGAAATTAAGATTAATAAAAATAAGTATTGCTGAAGATGAAATTTTTACAATGTGATGATATTTGCATGGGATTAAACTATAAACTCATTGCATGCACTGATTTTCTTCCTCCTTCAATAATGGATATGATGTGACTGCTAGTATCAGATTTCAGCACCATTCTTATCACAAGTATCATTTTTAGTGCTATTAACATCAGTGATACAACTTTTACTAGTGCTATCACCAATAAGACAATTATTACAACAAAATCAACCGAATACTGGCTGATTCAGATCATCGCTCAGTCATTCCTCCTTGACCTAAATATATAATTTTCGTATCACTTTACCTTCTTAATTCCCTGACCTGATCATATCTATCCTCGTCCGAAGCTATTCTATCCCATCAACCGTTCCTCCCACTCCGAACTAATACCAATTAACATACATTCAAATGCAACCACACAAGCAGACACACACACATACACACACACATAAAAATCATGGTTGAAATACAGCAGACCACTCGAACATCAGTAAAATAGATGAATGTATGAATCTTTAACATATGCGGTTTTATTAAATTACTGACAACTTCATTATGATCAGTATTACTATCAGTACTAACTACGTCATTGTTTCTGATTATCATTACTTCTTAATAAATGATTTACGGATATATTTTTCAATTAATTAAGAGTTTCTGCATTAGTGATCTATAAAAAAGACATAATCTTTTTTGCTTGTGAAAAGTCCTTGAACTTTTAAGCAAATCGTTCTGACAGTTTATTTGTTATGACTTATGCTATTATTACCAATATTATTATTAAAATCACCACCATCAGTATCATCTTTTCGAACAATTTAAATCGGGGAATGAAAAATTTATGAGTTTTGCTCACATAGCTGTAACTCTATAAAATTTATCGCCATTAAATTTTATTAATGTAATTATTATTGTCATTTATTTATTTATTTATTACTATTATTATTATTATTTTTATTATTATTGTTATTACTGATTGTAAATTTATATCGGATCTGTTGCTAAACTATTAAAAAAAACTAATTCTATTCTTGTAGAAACTGATAATTTTAGCCTTGCTCATGAACTATTTAAATATGAAGAAAATCCATAAAATTCCATTTTAATTACTGAGAATTTTCGGTTTGCTGGAAAGGCTAGCTATGCGATACTTTTTTTTCCATGGATTTTGCCTTTTGTTTATGTAATCATTAAATGAGCTGTCTTTTGCATATATTTTAATGATCAATTGATTACTTGATACAACTTTACAAAAAATAATATAATATGCTTTTGTTATTCAATTCTGAACAACATCTATATGATACAATAAATTATTACTTATCTCAGATACCTATGCTCATATTAGTATTAATAGCAATGATACCCTTATCGAAATGTAATAATTAGTTGCTGACGCACTTTTATTAAAGCATTAAGGATACATGGTAAAACGTTTTACATGTACATGACTGTAGTTAGTGGTTGCAATTTTTCTGATTGCTAAACTCAAATAGAAATGTAATATTTCCAAAATGACCTACCGAGTCGAAATTGTATTTTGCAAACTGTGAATAAATTTCTTTAATGATTTACTTTGAAAATTGAATCCAAATTGCTCTGTTCTATTTTAATTTATTTTAGTACTACAGATAAGTTACTCTCGCTCTGATTAATTACGTAAGTATTTCATTTCAAATATATAGCAATTTATTAGTTTTTTTTAGGGTTTTAGCCTCTTTCTGCCATGGTGGCAGTACCGTTTTGTCGATGTCGAGTACTATATATCGGTAGCGCTGTGCCAACTATAACTAAAGATGGCCTACAAGGAATTCAACAACCACTGCGTGAACGTTATCCTATTGATGACAATGGTGATGCAAAAGGAATTGATTCATGGTTTATCTATCACTATTTGTCCAACACTTTTTGACATTAATTGTTCAAATTGAAATAAAAATATGATTCTTAAAAATCTGAAGGTTTTACTTGGAGCATTCATTATTTTAGTTTTAAAACATGTGTGAAATATAATTGATTTGTTCGTTGATTTTTTGATCTTACCAGAAACAAAATGCTAAATAGTACTTTTTAACTAATGAATCACAGTAAAACATACAAATATGCATGTAGGATAATATTTGGTTAACGAATTACTGCTTAAAAAGGAAATTATTTTTGACTACAGTAATTGTAATAGATTATAATTTTGTCACTTGATAGCAACAAAACAGTCATGAAGAACTTTTAAATTTAAAAAATTTAAAAATGATTTAAGTGTAGTCGCATCATTTTATGACTATTTAAATAATTTAAGGCTATCAGTGTGGTCTAACGGTTTGCTGTTAGAATATATTGATGGTGAGAAGAAAACTGAGACAGCTTTCCATCCCATCAATTCTCTTCATTACTGTGCAGCAGTACGATATGTAAATGTGACTGGATATGCAATTGAAGGCGGTGGAGAGCGTTTTCTACCTTTAGATTCACCGTTTGCAAGTAACGAAGACAGCCAACATCCACCAATATTCGCTGCTATTTTCAGGAGAACCACTGGAATTAAAGTATGTCTAATACTGGCTTACTTAAAAACAAGAATACTCTAACTGTACATTGTAAGGGTATTAAATTAAAGCTACTATTTCTGAATATTTCGATTTCCTAAATAAACTGTTATTCGTAGTTATAAAACAATTATGCACACCATAATTTCAAATATTTCACTTTGATATTCTTATTTTCTGACGCATTTATATGAAATATAGCAAAATATTATTTACTCAAGATTTTATAAATAGGAAATGATAACACTTCTACCATTTTTAAAAGATTAAGCTATTAAAAAATTAATTACAGTTTTTTTGAACTTCGATACCAAAAATTGTAATGTTTCAGTGAGATGCAGTTGAAAATCTCAAATTTGGAAGAAGCTTTATTTCAAATAATCATTTTAGAATTTAGCAGAATTGTAACAGTCTTGAGATTAATAAGTTATAAGCTGCAGTCAAAAACTACTTTGTTGCTAAAGAAAATGTAAACAACTCAATGCAAATGTAGTTATGAGCAAAGTTTTGCTCTATCCACACTAATTAACATTCAAAAGTGTCTGCAAATATTATTGCAGATTATAAGAAAACTGTCAAGAAGGTAGTTATCTTCACACTCATCTTTGAATAAACTTACATACTTCTTACTTTTGCATTTTATGAATCTCATTTTGGGTTTCTATACTTGGAAATTTTTTAAAATGCAAAATTTTGTCAAAATTCGTCGTTAATTAATTATCTGAGATCATGTTTATGCATGTATTTATTTCACTTAAATTTATGTATAAAAAACAATTTTATCAGAGTACAATACAGATTTTCACGAATATTTAGGTCCTTGAATGTCACGCATTCATATGTACGAATGCAAAAGCTGCAAATGCTCTTGTGCGCTGTGGTTTTCACGCATATGCTGAGTCAATGTATGTAAAACTTGATGAACGATTACCAGCTTTGAAAGCTATTAAAGATGCTAGCCGAAGTGCTAGTCCACCAAGTGAACCATTTCCAACGTAAGTATCCAGATTCGTTTTCCGCAACCTATGCAGATCTCAAAAATTTATTGACGAAAATTGCGTGTTTATTGACATTTGATATAAAAATGAAGTAATTTAAATATTCTTAGTCTAATTTTGAATCATAATGAAACCCAGAAAGTGAGTGACGTTGATTTCCTTGCTATCATTTTCATTTTTAATTCTATCGCATGATCATTAATTGAATTCGTCAAAAAAAATTCATTACTTTGAAATATAAATTTTATGCAAATTTTCAGAGAAATTGAAGAGATAACAGCAATTGAAGATGACAACAAAGAATTAGAACAACAACGATGGACAGAACGAACAATCGGTAAGGAAGCCTGGGAGAGGCGACAGCAATCAGGTGAATATGATTCCGCCAGTATATCTTCCTCAATCGGAAATCGCTACAGAAACAAGAAGCAAGATCGAGAACGATCAAGTGGTTAGCTTCATTGAGTCACTAGCCCTTATTTTATATCTATCATTATATTATCTGATGTGAGATGACTTCGAGAATATTTTTTCAGTAGATCTGAATGATCACATTTTTGATTTGCACGCATCGATTAAGATGTATTTTTTATCATTGTTTCAATTACATCAAAAAATTTTGGATAAAAATTGCACATGAATTGAAGAAAAATTCATTTCTACTAACTATCTTCCTGTCATATTAGATCAATTTTAATAACAGTGTTCGTGAAAAGTCATTAAATCATATGGAACTGATTCAATTTTTAGTTGGTGATTAAATGAAATATATAGTAAAATCGGATTCAAAAATTAAAAAAGATTTTTCACTTCAAGCACTAGATAAAATACTGATCTATCGTTAGCTAAACATCCA
>UYYF01004469.1:0-22603 GCA_900618365.1 Thelazia callipaeda
AATGTGAGTAGAGTCTCTCGTGTGTGTGTGTATGTGTGTGTGTACAATCCGGCATGGGTGTGCAGTCCTCGAATGTGAGTATAGTCCCTCCTGTGTGTATGTGTGTATAGTCCCTCCTGTGTGTATGTGTGTATAGTCCCTCGTGTGTGTATTTGTGTATAGTCCCTCGTGTGTGTATATGTGTGTAGTCCGGCATGGGTGTGCAGTCCTCAAATGTGAGTGTAGTCCCTCGTGTGTGTGTGTGTATAGTCCGGCATGGGTGTGCAGTCCTCGAATTTGGGTACAGTCTCAAGGGAAATAGAACATGCATAACTGTAATGTAATTTGCTCACCTTAAAATTTTTGGCTTTGGAGAAGCAAAATTGATATGAAGAGCATTTTTAACTGTCATCTAAAAGAAAAGCGAAATAATGAGTGTCTGTCTACTTACGACTTTTCCTCTCTCTCAATTTCATCAAAATTAAAGTCTGGACTGCGTTACATTTTTATGATAAAATTCAAAATATTGGAAGATGCTTTGCATTCAACCGTCTTAACATTATTTTCATTTGGGTAAACAGTCGAATTGAAAGAGTCGGTTTTGCATTCAAAAATTACTCGTGTCTATATTACTAGGCAAGCTCGCACATTGTGGTGAATAGATCTTATTCTCGGTAGTGCAGTGCTGATTTGAAGCAAATTTGTGCATCATTCTTGAATTAATTGCCAACCATTTTGAAATATTAGATCCATAGAGAAAATGAATGTTAGAATGAATGCTATTAGCTGCATAGATAGATTTTTCTGACAGAAATAATAAAGAAAATGTGCATGAATGCTTCTGTAACCAGAATGAGGGAAGCGAATTAATGAAGGATAAATATCGGGCAGCGCCATCCAGCTGCAGTGTGCCAGTGCTTGCATGTACTCTGGATGACGTATTTTACTGGCATTTTCACTTCCTTTATCAACTGACCAACTTTGATCTCGTAATTTTATGGCGAAGTGCTTTTGTATTTTTTATATTACATCAATTTTTTGGTTTACCTATTTGATTAAGATTGATTTTGAAACTTTTCGCTAAAAAGCACTTTTGTATTTTACCATTTTTTAGCCAGATCCATCTTGATGTTACCATTTTTTAATGACAGACATTGTTGAACTTTTCATCGAATTTGACGCATTTTTGATTGTTCTAGTGCTCTTCTGAATGGGAATAACTGTACTCAGTTATTCGATAGTACTCAGCTTTCAGATTTGTAGCATTGATTTCGTAAATGACGTTGCATGTATTCGATGTCATTATTGTTGCATTTATTCCAATAACGACATCGAATACATGCAACGTCATTTATTTTTCTAATTACAGTTTTTCACAGTCCTAAATAACTCTCAGAGCATGCAATTATAGTAAATCCTATTTCGTTTACCAATGTTGACTTTTTTAAACTGCAGAGCAACTTTAAGCGTACTCTGCTCAGCAGTACGGATGGAGCTGAGCCCAGCACTGAGTGTGGGGTCTACCTTGTTTGAGGTCCTCACAATAATGTTGGGTTCAGATGCGAAGTCCATCTGCAAAATGGCTGCAGATTATCCAAGGAATAACTGGGGATGCTTAGACAATACGACAATTTCAATCTTGGCCAGACCTTTCTCGCAAGTTGCCCAACAAAGCTTGAAATATTCGCCTATAAATTATAATATTGAATTTGTTTCATATGACTTATTGGATAGATGTTTGCAAATAAATAACGGCATAAATTTTCATTTTACACCACTAAATTCAATCGTGAGGTAAGAGTTTTTTCTTTTTATCAATTGGAAGCTCTTGTCAACCCTTCTATTTCACTACTATAGTAGTATGCTTTGCTTGCTTCATTATACCTTTAATCATGTATTGCATTTATTGTACAGATTTCATGCGCATCAATTACTGTTTCACTTCAGTACCGTTGTTCTCGCTTTTTTTGTCACAAAATACGATGTAATGTCTGTTGTTTATTATACACAAGAAAACTAAAATTGCTAAAAATGATTGTTACGTGAAAGTTTATTGCACTCTACGTAGGCGAATATCTCAAGTTCAGCTTTGTTAGACAACTTACGAAACAGTCTAATTGACTGAATTCAGTCAATTAAGAGGAAGTATTATGCACTTAATGTTCTGGAACAAATTCTTCAAATATTTGTTGTAGCTATTATCCTTTCCCAACTCACATCGTATCCTAAAACTCTGATTTCTTCTTTCCCTGCATTGTACCTGACAAGCTGATTAAAATCCCATAAAGAACCGTCCTCTAAACTGCTCAAATCTGACTTTTGAATTTTGAATGCACAGCGGGACTCATAACTTCTGATTTTATTTTCGTAAACTCTCTCAGGCTTTGTCAGCATGCCTAAAGGTTCATGACAGTCATGTATGAGAGCAAGTATGAGATCCATTTCGCTCACGCATTTCTTGGTCTCTCTTATCCTAGGTGTTTATGTTCAAGAGTTAACCGGCCAGATATCGCTGTACTACTACTGTTTCTTTTTCAAGCAATTATACTTCTGTCTAAATAAGAAATGTTACACTACATGAAAACTTATCCTGATCTAGCCAATGCAGTCAGTACTACCAGCGTTTTTGTAAATAACACAAACAAATGATTGGTCGAGACTGTACTAAAAATATATGGGAGACAAAAAGGATGAGTTTTGTTAATAGGAAATTGCACACAAAAGCAGTAATATGATTATGAATAAAAAATTTAAATTCATCCTGCAGCTTCCAGAAAAGATTTTTATGAGTAGAATATAGAAATCTTTTGATGGAACCAACGAATTAATGCAAAATTCACATTCTGTCATCACACTGAACCAAGCCGTATATATGCAAATTTCATTGTAAAAGAAAAAAAAGGAAATGATGCAATCAGTATCACTTATTCAGTCAACTAGTGGGCCAGGAGTCCTGGTGGTACAAAATTTTGTTCTTGATTTCTTTCATTTTGGTTTGAAATGAGTGACCTTTATTTAGATTAATCTGGTATATGTTTTTTTGAAAACCAAATGTGAAAGGCAGTACAATATTTTAGGTAACGGACTTAATTGTAATTGTCTGCATCTGTTAATCAATAAATTAGTGCACTGTTGAGATCTCAGAGAGCAGGGGGGGAAAAATTTAGCTAGCGTTTCTAAAAAAAGATGCAGTATGACTTCTCTTTTTCTTTCAACCGACATATGAAAAATTTATGTATTTGAGAGCGAATTTCGATTCAGTGAGGTCAGGTTTTATAGGTACGTGAGAGTGCTTACGTTGAGAGATGGAGAAGTACGTAAAAGTGCTTTTGTTGTTTTTGTAGCGTCATTAACATCAAAAAGTATTGTGAAATGAGTTGATTAGTATGGAGTTTGACGCTAGTGCTTTTAGTTTGGATGAACTGGTCGGAAATTTTAGAAGTAAAAAAAAGATTTAGTCGTCAACTTTACAAAAATTAGTCTCCTTTTTTGTTAATGATCTTTCAGTATGAAATTCTTTTCTGTTAATCAAAAAAACGTGGTAACTCTTTAGATAGCAGAAATACCTACCATATAAATTTGAGGATTGAGTTAACATGTAAAACAGAACTGATTTCTTATAAACGAATAGTTTTACAAGAAATTACGCGGAATCACATATATTTAATATTCAGTGTGAAATTTGCACACATTTCGTAGAGCAATATGAAGAAAACAACAAGGATAAAGAAAGCCGCAAAGTCTTTGAAACGCAGAACTAGCAGTCAAGGGGCGGGGGCTCATTTCTCGTTGTATCAAATCGTAAGAAATGTCAGAAATATCTCGGCGAAGAGACGTAGACCAATGAGCTCTGTACATGAAGGTGCGTTTTCCATCTTATCTTCTATTAATTTTGACATCTGTCAGCTTAAAAGCATGATTCTGTATACACATGCGCTTGTGACGCAAAAACACGTCCTTATAGTTTCTTGTTAGAAAGTTCCTGGAAAGTGCCATGACATGTGTTGATTAGTATCATATAAATAATATACATTTCTAATGCTTCACACTTTTTTCATTACAATAATTCTAGGTGTATCTGAAGCTGTTTTTAATTAAGAAATTTTTATAGGAGTGAAAAAATGTGTTTTTTATCTTTATATAAATTTGATATTACTTTGTGACCCAATATGTTTGCAAATTTATTTTTTGCATAACTTTAGTGCCACAATTTATGTAGTTCATATTAGTGATTACAGAATGAAATAAATTCTTCCTCAAAAGTAATAATCATTATAAAAGCTGGGTTGTTAAATTTTCACTTCTCATGAAAGTCGCGCAGTAAAGTTGTTAAATTTCAAGTAGCTTTATTTAGATTTGGTGAGCATTTTGTGAGTTATTTGTCGCACAGAGCACTTATCAAGACTCGTCTATAATTTTCGAAATTTTACTATTGTAAGGTAAAAATTAATGGGCCCAAACAGTCCTATTTTTAACATTTCAAGATTTCAAATTATCATCTGAATAATATACATTTCTAATTCCACAGTACTTTTTTCATTGCAATAATTCGAGGTGTATCGTGTGATGGCTGTATGGCACCAAATTTCTCTGGAGATCGCTATAAATGTCTTCGATGTTACGATTTCGACTTGTGTTCAAGATGTTACATGAAGGAGCGGTCAAAAACTGCAGCTGCATCACCAAAAGATTCAAAAGTAACGACCGCTGAATCATCTGGTACTCGTACTTTACGAGAAACCAATGATGAACATTCACCATCTCATCCAATGCAGTGTATTATGACTCAGCAAGATTTTGGTATTTTCTTAACTTTCCCTACCAGCAAATTCTCTTCCTAATTAAATATGAATATCATCTTGGTGCCTTTTTCAACATTATACCTATATGTTCTCCAACTTTTCTTTAAGAATTGACATATCAAGGCGATCATGCCCATAATTGGGATCGTTTACGAGTTGTGATTTTTACTTGTCCAGTTTGTGGACGTCATGGTTTCTCGCGTGAACGTCTAATTTCACATGTTATTGATGTTCATTCAAATTCATCTCAGTCTTCATCACAGCGTTTTGAAATGGTTCCATTTTCACGAATTACTTTCTTACGAATTTTAATTCTTTATATAAAATTCTATAAAAGGAAGAGTTTGATTTCATTTTCATCTTCTAAATGCGTATTCAAATTTTATTCATGTTTATTATTGAGATCATAAATACAGATTCACTTGTAGGCTTGCCCCATCTGTATTGCTACCGATTTTTATCGTATAGGGTTTGGGGATTACATGCCTAATCATTTAACTGATCTGGTTACGCACATGCAAGAACATCATATGCAGGAACAGCAAGGAAATTCATCAAATAACAAATGGTGTTCTTAGCTATTCATTCAATTAGTCAAATTGCTGTTCATTTTTAGTGAAATATATCTTATGTTGTTTCGTTTGATAACAAACTTGTCGCAGGTTTCTGTTATGGTTTTCTAATTTTGTCTTTTTTCTTTTGCAGTAGCAGCACGCCCAATACTGCACAAGTATTATCAGATTTCTTGCGCGATCATGAACTTAGACGTGTTGTCGTACATGACTTGCCTGTCATCAGTAATGATTCTGATGCCGAGGAAGCACCTACTGGTGAAACTCCTACGAACATCCAGCTTGGCGCATCTCAAAGAATTGATATAGCTTCACGCATTCGTCAGAGGCCAATGGATAGAAATTCTGCGGAAACAAATTCAAGTATTTTTTCTTCACAACTTCAGTTTTTGTGAAAAACAGTTATAAGTATGCAAAATATATGAATTGAGCAGTTGTAGTCTTACCTTTATCTTGCATTAGATATTACATGCTGTAGTAATGTAAGTAAATCCCATCTGAGCTTACTGATCCTACGTTCTTGTTGCAAAATGATGGATGTGTTAATAGTTAAATGATTTAAGATATTTTTATATATTTTAAAGTTGTAATGGTTTACATTTAATTTATACTTACAACTGAATACATGTTATTTAGGTCTCATATAAATATTAAATGCTGTCTTTCAGCTACAGAGGCAAATAACACTGCACAAGAAGTAGCAAATTTCCCACCAAGCCATGGAGATAATCAGTCATCCAGAGAATATATATCCGGACGACCTATTGGTGTTCTCCCTGTTAGCTTCACCTCAGCAGTATCGAGTTTTTCACATGCTCACTCTTCTAGTGACTTTACATCTGTTCGAGCACCTGCATCTAGACCATCTTTGGTAAATTTTCGCCCACTTAAACTGTTTAATTTTTAATAAAGTCATATCATTATTTGTCTTGTGCGATTGCGCAATCCTGATGAATTTGTATTCGTAAGTGCATTTGGCAGTAGAATTTCAAATTTTTATTTCAGCACTCTGAACATTCAACTAGGGAAACTCCTGGTCTGGGATATTCTGGAAGTAGTCCTTTACTTCTAAATTTCATCGCTGAAGGTCAATCATTTTCATATGATTCTAGTTCAGCAAATACAGATGGTTTGTCTGTTCGAGCGTTTCAATATCCTTTTAATGCATATTCACGTCCTAATGTTCCTAGTGAGTTATCTCTTCGTAACTGCTTTATCTGCATTAAGAATCTATTCAATTTACTATTCTGTTTTTTCATATTATATCAAAACATCGGATTTTTCAGTTCATGGTTCCCAACGAAACCAGACCACCACTGGAGAATTTAGTAATCGACCAGTAGGGCGTGCTAGGCGACTTCTAATACGGGAACGAAACCATTCCAGTAATGAGACATCATTTGGAGTTCCTCCAGGTTTTAGAAACTTGGAGAGTGCTGAAGCTGAAAATGTAACTGAGACTGTTAGAATTAATGCTGCAGCTTGCTCTGTTGTGGATCATGATGCAAATTCATCTGTACCTAATTCTTCAGTAGTTCCAACAACTTCTGTTGATTTGGATGATGCTAGCGGTAATAAAGATGATGTGAAGAATAAATTAGAAACTGTGACTGAACCTGCTGACGAGCCAGAAAAACAGTTGGAACCTAGTGATCGCACAGAACATAAGAAGTCTTTGAAATATTGCACGCTTTTCACAGCCTTATGCAAACCATCTTGTTTACCGGTTTTGAAAATGGAAAAAACGAAAGTAGAACTTGTAACTGAGACGAAACAGTTGCGCACGTTGAGCATCGAAGATTCAGACAATGATGAACATATCAACGAAAACCCACCGCTTCAGTCAGTCATGAGGATCGGTCGACCACTTTTATCCACATATATGCAACGTAATAAAAGCGTTTTCTTAACTCGAGCTGAGGAAAGGGCCGATGAACGCAGTGATTGGTGGATGTCACATTTCAGCGAAAATCTGCGTGTAGAAGCTACGTTGCGTGCTAATCAAGGGAATATTGATGTTGTCCATCAGGTGTGTCAATAATATTTTGAATCACTTATGCGCATCTTTACAGCACATTATTTAAATGGTACAAAAGTGTTTTTCACTCAATAAGTAGAGCAGTCGTACTTATCTCGGAAACTTGATTTGATGCGGTGGTGTAATCATGTTTATAGTAGATAATTTTTCTACACATATTTTGTGTCGTGTCGCACTTTTGGAAAAAGTTACGCATGTTGAGACATTGAGTCCTTCGATGATAACGACTGATCGTTCGACGGCTTCGCGTGGTGAAGTAGCTTTAAATCGTGCTGTAGAAGCGTTACGAAGATTGGATTCGCGACAAACGCATAGTATTCGCTCATCTGTAACGCATAGTGGTATCGCTCAAACTAACAATCCTGCCTATTTGGTTCATTTTTATTGTTTATTTTGTGTAGAGATACATTCTTTTCCATCTTTGCTTCAAATTAAAGTTCTGACAAAGAGGTAACTGCTCGAGAATTTTTTTGAGGATTTTGTATTGTTCATAATTGCACATTAGTAGAAATAATAGGTAGTTTACTTTTTGAATTATCTACTTTTTTGACTTTCACTTTTTTGTTTTTCCAGTTTTTTTTTTCATCGTTGATTAAAACTATTCTTATTGGAACAGTCATTGGTTTAGGTTCCACTGTGTATATTGTCTATGAAACGCAGTGTAGAGTCAGACATATTTAGGATTAATACATGTAGTGCGATAAAATACGAGAGTTTTATATTACTTTTATTCAATATTGGTGTTTGAAAACTTAGTAGCTTTAGTTCTTTTCATCAGTGGTTATATATATTTATGTGACACAATTTATAGGCAGACAAATATTTGTTACTTAATTCAGTAGTTCACATGTTCATCACTTTGGTTTTAATAATTCAATTTTCTTCATTTTAGAACGGAAATATCATTCCCCCTCCAGGAATTGGTTCGCAACAGGGTCAGGTAAGTTATTTGAATTTTGATTTTTATCTTCACTAGACATTATGGATATTATTTTCACTTATCAAGTGCAAAAGTATCATTTTTCTTTTTCTTTTGTGTATGTTTCTTCTACAGGTTATTCAGAACGCGTTGGGCAGTACCTTATTTTTGAGTTCTGATTCTGTGGCTGAAGCAGTTGCACGCGAAGTTGCTGCTTTCAGCGAAGCGTCTGGTTTGAATATCAGGCAATTACAGGTCTCACTTTAGGATTGACTGCTATGTCGTTTGCAATTTATTGTTTTATGTTGATGAATGTTTCAAGAGCTAAATGAGTATTTTTTGAAACTGCATTCATTCCAGGGCCTTATTCGTCGTGAAGAACATGGGGCTCAAAATCTTCATTTTCTTCAAAACGTGCATCTGAATAGCCGTCCTTCACATAGCCGTTCAGGCAACATTCCTGCACCAATACCATTATCTGAAACAAGAGGACGTAAAACTGTAAGCCGGCAAGCTAAAGAAAATGGTGTATCGAATAACGACCATATTGACTTTATAAACAACGCTTTTAAGGTTATATATTCAATATAATATGAATACTAATCTTCTCCGCTTTATTGATTCTGGCATTGGATCATAAATATTATACATATATAATGTGTGGCTGTAATTGTCCCGCACTCAGATTTGTTGTACTCATCATTTTCGCTTCGTCCTCGTGGAATCCATATCGATTGTCGAAGGAGATGCTCTCGAGCATCTTCTTGAGAACTATTGATTGAATCTATGTCTCGACACGATCAGATATACAGGTTTCCCTTGCATAGCGTTTGTGGAAGTTCATCACAATCTCATCTCGAATCATCATCACATACGGAATTATTTCGGCCCTACATTTCATCTCTGACCCAAGCTTATTAGCAGATAGGTCATATTTTCGCTTTTGCTCGGTCTCAGTTGCCGCCAACTTGTCCTGATTGATGAATGCCAACTTCTATCAGGATTATTTCACGTTAGTTCTTATCGTGGATCATGATATCTGGTCGATCTGCTCTTATCGTTTTAGCTGATCTTATTCGTGTATCGATTCTAATTTAATTTCTACTTTCTGATTTGCGACGACTTGCTGAACAGAATTGGAAGATCCTAAATGGGTGCATCATAGGATCTCATTGTATCTTCTAGTGTAGTCGTGATATAACATTTTCTGGCTCTACGTTGCTAGATGGTCTAACGTCTTCATACGTTCCTTAATATTTTGGCACATACCTTTTTGAGCTCCAAACATATTTCTATTTTGGAGATAACAGTATTGTGCTTCATATTGCGCGGTAGTGTTTCCGTATCGTAGCCATATTGATGAATCAGCTATGGAGGAGATTTTATTCATCCGCATCTTGTATAGCTTTGCATATCAAGTTTTCTTCTCTATTTCGCTATACAGGAGTGCTTTCTGAGTTACCAATACGCTTTCGACGATTGGATTTTCTACGAGGTTGTATATAGTCTGAAGGTAGGGCACAATAACTGCTAACTACGTGTTGTGAGCCTTTTCCTGCTTCAAAATCGCTGCTCTCCTGATACATATGGGCGCGGTATCTATAAGGAAATTGTGTAGCTGGAAAAGCATAAGCTCATTCTTCTGCTGAGCATTATGAAGTCCACGTTCTGGCTCGTTCCTTGGCAGGTACAGTCTTCTCAAGCATGTAGGTTGCTTGCGAATTCCGTATTCACTTAGTTACTGTCTGATATCGTGGTCCATAGCCTTGAAATCTTCTTGCCTGAGCAGCCCGACGGAATAGTTCATTAAGCTTATGGTGTGCTGCCTTGATAACGTTCTTTCCATTTGGTGCAGTTTTGACTAGTTGCTCAATTCTCACTAAAATCTGTGCTCGGATTTTATCGTAGCTTTCACGGTTAGGTGCACTAATCTTCTCTTCCACTATCCCAAGGTATTCATACCCTTGAGTTCCTTCCAATAGCGCCGCTTTTATCAGCACAAATTTAGATGGGCAGTAGTGGCTGACTTTGCTGGATTCACTTCTAGTCCTACCACATGAGGAAACCTTTCAACTTCTTCAGCTGTATTCATGATATTCTTGTCAGTTGTAAAGATCTTGAGATCGTCCACAAACAACAAATGATTCGTTATGTGCTTGATTAATTGGAATTCCCACCTTTGGGTACCTTATATTGACATATCAGCGGTTCATGCATAGGACTGATAGCAGCGGATAAAGGCTATAACCTTGGAGAATTTGTCGTTTTACTTTCTTCTGTATTATAGTTTCTCCATTTTTTCAATACTACTGCCCATCTAAATTTGATGCTTCTCAGGAACTTACCGATCCATGATGGCATGTTAAACCTTTCAATGTACATAATCAGGTTTGTCAATGTGCTTAACGCTTCATGACAGTCACGCTTAAGAGCTGGTATGAGATTCATCTTCTTCTTGCACTTGATGTCTTTTAGGTCTTTACCTCCAGCTTTTTCACCGGCGAGAATCCGTTCTATGAGGGATTTGTGGATATTCAACAAGCTTATCTTCTTTTCTATGCTTGCTTTCCACCCCGATGACTAGTTCTCTCGCCTCGTCATGTCTTCATAACATTGTTGTGCTACCTGGAGCTGCCTTGCAATATCAGTCGGTACACAAAGTAGGAAATGGAAGGTAAACGATAAAAAACTGAATCATAAAACGAGTGGAAAACAGGTGTTAAAATAAGCTCCATGAAGGATATGAAAAAGCACTCGGCCAGTGTGACCAGCAGGATTGAGTGTCGGGCAAGTATAACGAGATTGCCGAAATACGATCTAACGCGAGAATCAAAAATACAAAAAAGTGATTAACCTCCGATCTGCCGCACATGATATAATGAAATTTAAAAATATAAATATAAATAAATAAATATATATACATATTTTTTTTTTGTTTTTTACGGAATGTTTTTAAGTAGTGTAGTCAAATATTCAAGTATAATTTAACAGTGGTTCAATTCAGGCTCCAACAATCGGTTCACTGTTAGATGCTCAGTACACTGTCGAAGAATGGAACCAAATGCCAGATGACTCGAATATGGTTAATGCTTTCTTTGTCCCTTAATCTATATTTACATTTTATGAAGTCTCAAAACCCGCTAACGCAATAATAGTAACTCATGTAAGCCACTGGATAGATGATTTATAATCGATGCATGTGAATATTTTGTTTTGCGAGAGGTGAAAAAAGGTTTCTCATATTAAATTTAAGTTACATTCTTATAAGAATTCAGAATGAAGAAAAAGATATTCTGTTAACACCATGGATGGAGGAACAAAATGCGCTTGACTTTTCAGTCAACTTAACTGATAAGAAACTTGATGATGCGATAATTGAATCACTGAAGCATTTGCCAGAATTTGTGGATGACGGTTTGTGTATTCCTTAAACTTTCTTCAATTTTTCTGCATCTTTAAACCTAAATCATTCGCATTAACAGTAATTTTTGTATGCATTTACTTAATGGGAATTATTGCTCGGCAAGGAAGACAAGATTTTTTTCTTCCATCTTATTTACCATTAACATTAGAATATGAGCAAGGTAGTAAAGTTTTTGGTAGCAGTAGATGCATCTTTGCTTCATATGGAACAATTTAATTTGTTTCTTATTATTATGAAGATTTTCACTTTCGTACTGTACATTTATATAGATATTATAGAATTAATTGATAATGAAAAAATCATGCACAACCGCACAATAAATTATGGTTTGAATTGTGAAGAAGCAATGTTTGATTTCAATGAAGGTTCGGAAGAGGAATTATTAAATAAGAAATGCGAAAGCATAGATCTGAAGCGACCACAAGAAACGTTTTTTGTTATGTAAGTTGTAGGTTCTTTAGGAATTTTAATCTAAAATTTCAAGTGCAAAAAGCATATATCAAATTTCCAGTGGGTTTTTTGACATCAGTACAAAAAAACAAAGCGATTTCGAAGTAGGCTACTGGAAAGATTATCGATTACTTCGCAATCGTCGGGATATTTTCGTTTTGAAAAAGTGAGTTATTTGTTTAATAGTGGATCTTTTCTCTTGTTGAAGGTTTATTTTATTACTATAGAAAAGCTGTGACATCTCAATAACATTTTATCAAAGCATGTGGGTTTCCAATCGTTCAGTGTGATAGAGCAGTGTATTTATCATTATTTTTAGGAGTATTAATGCTCCACTGGAGCATTTACGTGGACTCTTGGATTGTCGTTTGATTAAACAGCTTATTTTTGGAATGCTAGATTCTCCACTATCGTTGTTTAATAGAACACATTACCTTCCAGGATTTTTCACTCGTATTATGCGTACTAATCTTCGTGTTTTTCATCTATCACAGGAAACAGATCACTTAAAGGAAAAAAATATGGGAAGTTTTTTTGCTTGTAGCACTTTTTTACTGATTACTAGAATAGAAAATTGGACTGATGACAGAATTTGGTTTTAGAAACTAAGCATCAGTGTTTTTATTTTGTATAATTTATAAATGGAGACTTTTAGGAAAAGTCTGTACTTGTGAAAAACAGGAACGGTAACATCCAGTGGGCTTCACTGTGTGGCAAAACACAATTTAGTAGTATGGAAGCACGAACAGAATTTCCTCTGGAAATGTGGCACTTTCTGAATTTCCGTAGCTTCTTCGATGCAAGCAAACATGCTAATGCAAAGACAGATGAATAATGCGATCAGCTTTTTTTTATTTTTTGCTTTAATTGACTTCGTGAATTGTAGGACGTAGGTCCTTTTGATTGCTATTTTTTTAATCAAATATGGGTACATAGTGTTTCACTTCTCATAATGCAAGTGTTTTGTATTATATAACTCTGTAGAGATAGTATCTTTTCAGAAAAGGATTACTGATCTTATTGAAGCGAAAATCTCTTTAACCTTCCCATGTTTTTTTTTTGTTTCCCTTTTCATTATTTTTTGTCTCCCTTAGAGAAAAAAGTCTCATTTCCGTGGAAATCTGTTTCCTTTTTGTTTATGTATTTTCACTGTCGAAACTAATGTTTGAAATATTTAATCTGTCAAAAAATGGTTCCATCAAATGATGACGTCACGGAAATTATGATGAATATCTTCGATTTTTCTGTCAGTGTTTGATTATGTTTTTCATTACTCAATTTTATATTTAAGCTTGATTTTGTGGATAAATCATAAAGGCGTCATTTTGATGCTACTGTAACACATTTATAGGAACCTAATAATATGCTAACGTTAAAGTCCTTAAAAATTATGCACTTTTCATGTTAAAGCATTATTCTATGAAAATAAATGTAACAAATAGTAGTAAGGAATCGAGTTAATTTTTGTAATGCTGTGAGCTTTTTTACTGTTTTTGAGTTTCTTATTTGGGGTAATCGGTGGCCAGGTTTGGCTTATGGATGTAACATTATATTTGTGAGGAACTTTTCATTCAACGATACGTGTGAAATTAATTGCTAGTACTTAGATTATGAACCTCGAACAAGGACATGGTTGGTGCGAGCAGAAAAAAGCTCTGCAACAAATGCATCCATTTGACAATGATCGTATTCGTGTATTTCGAAATTTCTCAACTTGAATAGGTGTATCTCCAACCTCTGGAAATCATTAAATATCTTGGCATCGTACAAATTTTGCAAGAGCAACATGCCCATGAAGCATCGACAGCCTCCAATTTCAGGGGTATAGCTTATGCAATATTGGTGCAAGGTTTGGTATTTTTTAGCTAAATTCGAATATTATACTAATTAGTGTATTCGAATTGGCTAATTTTAAAAGCGATGAAATAA
Source organism: Thelazia callipaeda (assembly GCA_900618365.1). NCBI lineage: Eukaryota > Metazoa > Nematoda > Chromadorea > Rhabditida > Thelaziidae > Thelazia > Thelazia callipaeda. Next base: position 14,114 of record UYYF01004469.1, read on the forward strand.
TTCCGTCTATTGATTTTATTTCAAACTATAATGGATTGGCCTGATTTTGGACAGGTCAGAAAGATATTTTCATTAAATAGTATTAATTGAAAGTCTGAACTCTTCTACCAAGTAAACGTTCAGGGTTGGTTGACATTAGATAGAGCTTTGCATTATTATCAGGTAGATACCGTCGCTAAATTATTCGGTAATTATTAATGCTAAATATTAGTGGAATTCATGTTTGACTGATGTGAAAAGAAAGTTTGAGAAAGGGAATACCATTAGTTGTAGCTGAGTGGAGCGTAAACTCTTCATCCGCATGTAACTGAAGCAGATGATAAGCGATGATGAACAGGCATTCCGCAACAGCAGTAAGACCTGAAAACATTGTGCTTGGATTCGAAAATTATGGAATAACAAACAGATGATAAGTTCATGAGTGCTATCAAAAGGTAATAATAATGAGAACTGGGTAGCTCGTCCTTTTCCTTCCTCTTCAGAAAACGGAACAGCGGAAACGAAAATGAGCGAAGAGATGGCAAAGGATGTAACGAAAGCAAAATAAGATTCAACGGGTGTAACCATATATGTCACTTAAAAGATTTTCATAAAATAGACTGTTTGACGTAAGAGGCAATTGCTTGTGGCAATGATAACAAAATCTAACAACAACTTATGAGTAAAGTTTACTTTATTTCATTGCAAGTTTACACAAATTTTAATCAATTATTTTGGGGCTCATTGGCATTTATGGTTTTACGTAACATCTACGAACGTTTTAACTTAAATTTTACGGACTTATACATAAAGCTCAATTTTAACTACGGGGTTTTTCCAGCTTATAGGTTTTTTTCAACCTGTAATTTTCTAGATTTAAAGAAAACATTAAATTACCATTACTTTGTAAGACCAACATAGCTAAGTTATAATATATTTGATTTGCTGTTAAAGGTGAGCTTGTTGGTCACTTTATTTCTAATTATCTTACAACGTATACATACGGATTTAAAAGTGCAAGTCTTTTATTGTTCTGTGAATATCCATGGTAAGTGCACTGATATTTGTGAAGCATAACAGACTTCTTTGCTAATTTCTTTGAAATATAATACGTAAAACAACTGGTAAGCTAAATTAACAAGGAAGAATGAAATATATCAAGTTTTAGACTGATCATGTTGAATTTCAAATATAAACTATGTTCTTGAACGACATATAAAATATCGTACATTCAGGAATTTAAGAAAGTAGCGAAAGTGTATTCTTGGTATTGTTCAAGAACTGTAGCTTTCACTATTTCAGCTCTAATCCTTTATTTTCAGTGTATTAGTGTAAAGATTCAAATGTTTCACTCCTGCTTGACTTACCCCAATTTTCGTTACAAATAACTCTATAACCATATTTTTTTTAACGTTCTTCGGGAAAAATATCTCTCCTGCTATAGTCGAGTGCATCTGCCGAGTTCATTTATTCGTCAACATGAAGTTCAAAAAAAGCTATCTTTTTGAAAGAGGTCAGTGAAAAAAGACTAACGAAGTAATAATAATTTCAGTTTGCCTTTCAGCACATTTACTATTGTTTTACAATTTCTCGGATACAACATAAGTGGCATCTTAATTTTAATAAATTCATTATTGTAATGAAATTTAGTACAGAATTTCCCCTTACTTATTTATCGTGTCATTCTATAATAATGATCTGGCAATTAGTTAATCACATTCTTTCGGTCTCTTTTCCTCGTTATTTCAATCTAAAATTTGAGAATGCAGTAAAAATTCAGTTGAAATTTCATTTACTGACGATATATACATTTAGGGAGAAGGAATAAAAATTGTACTTGAAGTGTTCAAGCGCTATACTATATATTCATCAATTCTAGCCACAACATAGAAATACGCGACGAGATGAAATTGCATTTTAGCGAATGCCTTAAGAAGTAAGTCTATCAGCCTATGCACACCTACAACAAGAGCAAGCGAATGTGAAATCCAGAATTTCCAATAGCTTGCAGAGCTACACATCATGAGCATTTCCCATTGATATCGACGAGAAAACATCAGTAGTGCACTTCGACTTTTCTTATAATGTAATTTAACTGATGGCATCCATAAATTATTACCCTGTAAATTTTGACTTTTTTCTAAATTCTAAGCATTTCATCCTGTCGCATGTCAAAAATTTTGATTACACTGTATTCAATAATATCCTGTAAAGAGTAGCAAAGTAATAACTGTTCTAAATAACAGTGCAGTAACACTTCAAAATTTTGCTTATCGAAATAACTATCCTCTTGATATTCGTAGTACGCTGCTTGAAAACTCAATTTGTTGATGGATTATGAGACATTTCCTTTATCATTAATACTTGAAATATTGGAAATAAATACTAATTATTTTGAGAAACTAAATTACTATTTCTAGCTAACGTGTAAAACTCTATACTGTACGGAAAGCATTCAACTTGAGGCACATTATCTTCTGAAAGCATCTTAAGTCATTTAAATTTTTGAAATGCATATTACGGAATCTGTCTATAATTGTTTTCTCGCATGTACTTTCTGGTAGCTGAGGCAATAAAACTCATATCATCTGCTAGAAGTAATTTAAAATCTGAAAAAGACTTCAGTTAGTAGAAATTAGAGCATGGAGGCTACTGTGTTTTAAATACGTTGAAATCTGGTAGAAGATTTCATGTTCCTTTCTTGCTAAAAACTTTATGAACATCTAACAAGGGGGAAAAACTTAATATTTTAGATTTTAAAATGTCAAATGGATTTAACAAATTAAAGGTTAACAAAATTTGGACTATCATAGACGACATTAATGTAGAGATTGAGCGTAGATATGTCTCATATGAAAATGTATGAACAAATTATACACAATATGTGGCAGGCGAATAATGTAAATGGCAAATCCCTATCTCAATTTCTTAATGAAGAACGCACCACTCATCACTAAGATAACTAAATTGCAATTTTCCCACTGATATCCTTCCGTTCATTCTGAGCAAGTCACAATTACTTGGTAGTTTGAAATCATTTGTTCTTTAATTTGTACTCACCTGCTACTGAAGTGATCAGAAATGAATCCTCCTATACATGTAACATGCATATCATCTGTCTCTAGGATACGGCATTTATATCAATGTCAAGTGCGCAGAAATACAAGGTCAAAAGAGATGCCATAAGTAAGACAAAGGTCAAATTGCTAGCAAAAATTAAACTTAATCTAACCAAACTGAGAACTTAAACGAAAGAAACAAAGGCAAATTCATAAATTATTTGCAAACAATGAGGAAAATAAAAAGTAATGCCAGCATTGAGATAACGGAAATGTGATGATGACATGAAGATACGCAATGACTACATGCAAAAATAATTAAAATAATTAGGAAACCTTTTCCACGCAAAATATCAAGAGCACAATGCTAAGTTATATATTAACATGAATTTAATTCTTTGTTTTCCAGTAATCGAAACTAAGTTTACTAATTATCAGATTAAGCCAACCCATACCCCACATAAACCATTTTGAGGAACAGGGAATACAAAACTGCATCTTTGAAAAAATGACTAAGAACTACTATACAAAATACAAACAAGCTCCACCAACACAGTTCACCACTTAACAATAAAAAAAGTAAGAACGTAGACGAAAAGTGGGGATCCCATTACTTCAAACCCAATGACACTACCTGATTAGCCTTTGATTAGTTAAAAATACGCCTAGTCATACTTCTTCGAACCCTGCACTTACTATCAATCTGACTTCCCAATGTAAAAGGAGACAAAATAGTTTTATGGTGAAAATGGTCAAGCGAACGGAAAAAAAGCATGAGACTTGTAAACTGTTAAAGTGAGACGCCCAAACCATTCTTGATACAAAGATTCTGGAGAAATAAAAGGATCTCAACCAATTCTATAAAAACAAGCTTCGGTTACTGCAGTTATCTAGAGCTTCAATTAAGACAGTCAATAATTAGGAAAACAAATATATACCACACAACTAAAGATGAAAAGTTTATTGAGCAGGATAAACTAATCGTTGCTAATGTTATGTATGAACATAATGCATCAAAATTATGGATAATATCAAGTATGAAAAGATTTTAGTCCGTCATAATCAAAAGTTTCTTTTCAAGACTGGCGAACGAGCTGGAGGCAAGGTCGGACGAACAAACTGATTGCCACCAGCATTAGCGATTTCCATTACATCATTCTATAATGACACATTCTTAAAACAGTGAATAAAAAAAAGGACAATAAACATCTTTTCCAGCATATCAATGCTAAGAAAGATTACAAATCCTCTATCTTCTGAACTCAAATTTATACTGCACACTTCAAAAATGAATTTGACATATCCAATATTTAAATTAATTTTCAAAACGAACCGAATCATCTGATGCTGGTGAAATCGAATCTGGAAAAACTGATGTCTCACTATCCACTTTTTCATTGAAAATTTTGTTGTTATCTTCAATAATTTAAAAGCATATCAAAATGCAGACATTTTCAAACCATAATTAGAAATAAACTACCAATTCGAAGAGTACGGCGTTTTCTTTCACAGAAATCTGCATCCATATTAATATCACCATCACCATCACCATCACCATTACCATCACCATCCCCATCACCATCTGGAATTTCCGGACCCTCGTCCATTTTATCACCTGAAATTATCCTATGAATGTACAAAATTTTTTATAAATTTCTCATATGCGAGTAGCAACTGCTATTTCTGCGTATGCCATTAATATTAATCATACCTTGCAATTCTATGCGCGCAGGAGGCGCACGCTCTGCAGACCAGGAAACAGAACTAGAGGTATCCGTACTGATGACACCGGCTATAAACAAAGTCAACGTTGAAATATTTTGAAGAAACTAGTTTTGCTCACCGGTAATCGCTAATTCTATGTATCTCTTGCCCTTAAATTTTTCTCTACTACTACCATTCGCACGCATGAGTTCTCACCATAAATAAATAGCTTACAGTTGGGATTGAAGATAGGTGTTGGCGTTATACTCTTCGGAACTGACATCCGACTGAGAAGTGCTGCCATGCAATTATCTTCATCGTTTTCCCGTACCATTTCCGATGCAGTAAATGCACTGCAAGAGATTAAAGGGTCAGAAATGCACATCAGTTAAGCAGAAAAAAAAACTTACCATTTATGGTAATTTTATTTTCTAAACCAAAATCAAAAAATGTAAAAGAGCCGCTTTACTGGTATAAAAAACATGCTTCCCATCTACTAATGTCAAATAATGAAAATAAATCTCAAACTTTAATAAAAACATTTAACAACATCCTCACCGGCATGTTTCAAGACAACGAGCTAGATCTGTTTCCAAAGCAACACGTACACGACGATTGTCAGCACGCATCCCAGCAGACTTCTCTCGAATGGCCAGTAAATCCGCGACATCTCAAACATTAATAAACTATTCATCACCGATTACAAGTTTTCTTCATAATTTGTTAGAGTGACAATTTGCCATGAATGAAGTAGTGTGAATAGAGAACACTCTAAGACAAACATTTTGTTTCTTGATTCCTTACTCGTTCTTGTAAATTACTGACAGTATTCTTCAAATTCATAACAACAACACGAAGACGACTGCATTCTTCTCGCAATTTACGAGATTCCGTCTCCGCTCTTGAGGAACGACGTTCTCCAATCTCATTCATTCTTTTAAAAAAATCATTACAAAAAACTCTACGAAATATCTTCAGTCTTAAAAGCTTTAGTTGATATAAAAGCGAAAACTCGGATGTTAATATATGTAACAAACTCGTGAGCAGACAACTCGCTTGCTGTAGCTGCCGAATGAGTTTCTGATAAACTAGCTTGATCTATACGAGCCTGCATACGTCTGGAAAGAGTGTTCAATGTTTTCACTAACATATATTTTTTTATTAATATTGTCCAACATTTGAACTTTTATTAATGCTGACTGAGCACGAAAATAGAATTACCTTTTTTCAGCTTCCAGTTGATCCATTCGCTTACCAAGGGTGTTGAATAAAGATTCTTGCTCATGCTCGAGTGCGTTTTCGAGATCTACCTTTTCTCGACGTAACTGCTCAAGTGCCTTTAAAATCATTTTTAGAACCAGTTTTGTAAAAATATTAAAATAATGAGAAATATTAGTTTTGGGAACTTACAAGATGATTCGCACTAATTTCCGCTTCCAACTTTCGTATCTTCACCAGCAACGTATCCACAACCCAACTTTGCTCCGCCTCTATTTGCCCAGCTAACTCGTCCCGTTCATTTTGAAGCTGAAATTCATATCAGTCTATTCAGCAGTCATTAATAGGACTTAAAACGAATAAAATGTACTTCTGTGACTTCAAAATGTAACATTTTATGACTGATATTACCAGCGCTTTGTACCATCAAAAATAAATTAATTCCAGCGACATTCTGCACTGCTATCATTATCTTCTATGATTAAGTGTGTATAAATTGATATTTTCATGTCTTTTTCACTGATTGTGTAAATTAAATATCTGTAGAATTATGATAAGCCTTGTTCTCCACCTGATTTTTATTTTTCGCTTTCTGAAATATCTAAAGTAATCCACTGAATAAGAACTCACAGAATAAGGAGAAACTTTTGTACAAGTATCTTTATGTATAAAGTTCTTGTCAAATAAAGAGCTGTACAGTCGATGCATCACAGTGCATGAAGGCTCTTACTACAAGTGTGTGATGAAATCAATGTTGTGCGAAATGTGCATTCCTGCTTCGAAATAAATGCAGTAAAGGTAAACCTAGAATTGTGAAACTCCGTATCACAAATGAAAGCTAACCTGAGATAATTTCCGACTCAAATCATTTGTAAGAAACTCCTCTTCCTGTTCGTACTTCAATGCTAAAGCTTCTTTATCGTTCTTCAACTTCTGGATACGTTTTAATAACATGTTGGATATATACTCTTCTTCCTGTTCCGCTTTTGCATGCTGAAATAAAGTAGTACTAAGCACAAACTGTATTTTATGACATTAAAGTCAATTAAAATGAGAAAAATATAAAAAACAAACCAAGCGAACACTTTTTTCTCTGATATCTTTATTCATCTGCTGCAACGATTCATTACTAGCACGAAGTCGTTTGGCTTCTTCCTTTAAATTATATCACACACTGTTCAATCAGCACTCTGATACTATTTTCTTGAATGCACTCATCAAAAACAATTTTTTTTCTGAATTACTGAAAACTAGCACTAAAAAATGTCAAATAATCCTGTGATAATATAAAGCATCTATCTATTGAATTAACCTCGATACGTGATTTATCTTTCAGCAGTGCAACTGCCTTTTTCAAGATGCTTTCGTATTTATCAGATGACAACGTTGCGCGTTTTTCGTATAACGAGATTAACTCGTTGTCAGAGATCATATCAGAAGCCATGTCCTTTTAAAAAAACAACTGAGTACTGGATTTAAAACTGCGGTACATGATCAACACCAAAAGTTTGTGAAATGAACTCACCACAGAACGTACGACGAGCGATGAAATTTTCTTCAGTGGTTTCGGAAGATCAGATTTTTCAGGGCCAGACAGATCTATAAAGTTTAGTTTTCGTAAGGCTAATCTTTATTCTTATGGAAGAAATAAAACGCACTACAAATTGGCAATAGAAACAAAAAGGTACTGGTCAGATGAGTCGATTTGTCATGAGTACTGTTGGAATTGAGAGACGAGCACTCAGTACGCACCTGGTCTTTGGCTTCCGGTGACTGACCGTTAGTGAAACCCGTCATGTCTGACATCTGGAATTGCCAACGATATAATAAAAAATAATGTTGCAAGATTTCCATACATAGTTGGATTTTCAATGTAAGGCTGTGAAACATAAACAGACTCTAAGAGTCTTGAGCAGCAAATTTAGTATTCTTTAAACTCATAAAATGGAAATACATTCATTTCACGTTGAATAGATTTCACCAACATAAAATAATTCAAAACAAATGTACTATTTTTAACTTTTCTTAGCTTTCCTCAAGCATTATGACATTACATCAAAATGGCTAAAGTAGAATTAAACTAATGAAATTAGCAGCTTGCTTTAACAAAAAGGGTATGACACTAAACTTCGAAGCTCTAAACACGATTTCAAGACTAGTGCTTGTTAAAATTTTGCATACAGAAGGACTACATCTTAACAAAATTCTAACAGACTTCCAAAGTTTCTATTTACTATTCCACAGACTCTAACTTATCAAACGTTACATCCTTAACGTATATATATATATATTAGATGGATTGCTGATAAAGGATCGGAATAACAGGCAAATGAAACCTTTTCCTTTTCTAACATTCTTTTATTCAATGTAGATTAGACTTTTAAACAACCCTTTACATTTATCTTCTCATTGCTGATGAATTTCAATGAATTAAAATGGGTCTAAACTTGGAGGGGGACAGGACGACGCAGAGATTATAAGCCATGAATCTTTTCAGTTAAGGATATATATATATATATATATATATATA
>UYYF01004469.1:26709-73336 GCA_900618365.1 Thelazia callipaeda
ATGAAGATAAGATGAGTTCTGCCCATGCATGTATTTACTTTGATGAATATTAGAATCATAAAAAGGAGATGTTAGAAGAAGAAAGTGAATAAATGAAAGAAAAGAAGACGACAAATGATAATATGAAAAATAAGCAAATATAAGCAAAAGTAAGCAAAAGCAGTTATGATTCCTTCTTATCCATCCTTTGTACAACTGTCCATTTCAAAGCTATTGTAATATATTGTACTGTGTTATATTGTATCATATCATATCATATCATATCATATCATATCATATCATTTATCATTTTATGAAGAACTAAAAAGTAGCAAAAGTAAAGTAATCCCTTTTTTTAAAATTTGTTTCTTCGTAAAATAGTGCATATGAATTGAAAAATAGCTATCCACATAAATTTCTAGTAATAAAAATTTTTTGGTAAGCAAGCAAAACTTCTTGCCATGTTTGGACGATTAACGACTCATCTTCATATCCTTCTCTTAACTTGCGTATTAACGAGGAGATGCAAATCTTGGGTTCAACCAGTAATTGGCATTCAGCCTGGATTTCTCGACATCTACAGCACCAGTAACAATTACGGTTCGTTATATATCTATTTTTAGTTATTGTCCTTTGTTGGCTTGTAAAATTAATTCTACTTATTGTTAGTTATAAAATTAACACCACATTTTATTAAAATAATCATTTCTAACTTATTGCTGATTGATAAAACGACTATTTTTATATAAATTGAAAAATTTTTTCAAGCTACATTTTTTTTTTACTTGACATCTTTGGTAGATAAAATGAATAATAACTTTTGATGATTCCCATTCCAGTGCAGATGTCTGATTTCAACTACCTTCAAGTTAAACTAATATTTTTGCATTGAAAGTACGATTCAACTTAATATTTTCATAAGTTTGAACGTTTCATGTTATAAGCATGACTAAATGGTTATTGTGCTTTTTTAAGGCGAATTTATTTACTATTTTGATATTTAATTTTTTGGCTACAAATTTTTGCTCATATATTTATTTACATGTAATCCAGTACTTGAAAAATTGTTTAGTTAAACAAGTTCGAACTATATAATATTTCATATTGCCTTCATGAATCAGCTATGCACGCAAATAATTGCAAGTTTTTAATTCGATTATTTCCAAATTTTATTATGGCATGTATTTCTTGTTTATTTATTTGTAGTAAATGGCCGTGATATAATCACTGGACATCCATATACTCTGGATATTCATATGACTGGAACTGATCAATATGACTACTTATTAGAACTTTGTACATATAATGATAAATATCACTTTGTTGACCAAAATAGGTAAATACTAAAATTTTTAACGCACTATTTATCAAAAAAGTTTCTTATAATTTTTTTTGCACAACTATGATTCATCTCATCAATTTTTGATTGCGTATAGCAACTCATTTGATACTTTCCGCCTAAATCAGACTCTTTTAAATTTGAAATTAATTTAATTTGTAAAATCGTTTTGTTATAATGGAAAGATTATAATCTTAATTTTTTGAGAACAATTTTAGTGATTATTTTATTTTTTTTTAGTTGTTTAGTTTTCGATGATTTTTTTCAACAAATGTGGGAAAATGATCGGTATCGTTTGCAAGGTGCACAAAAACGTACATTTATCCATTTCATATCACCGGAGCCACTTGTTCGTCTTCAATGTAACGTACGTGTACTACAATGCTGTGGATGCGCTGAAGTAATCGTAATCATTATTCAGCATCTGTTTAATGCCGATTACTCATTAAAAATCTTTGATGTGGTTGCAAAAAAATTGAATATATTAGCAGAAAGTATGGACATAATAAATGACAATTTCGAAAACTGATTTTGATTATTTTGCTTTGTGTTACATATTTAATGCTTTATGTTGAATATTGTCACTTTAGTTACAAATAATTAATATGCAGACGGAACGAAGTAAATGGTAATTAGTTAAAGTTAATGAATTTTTACTTACCAAAAAAAGAGAAAATTGTAACTTTTCAATGAAGTTTCAAATTCTCTGGTATAAGATAATCTAGAAGTAAGAATATACAAGGAAATAAAATTTATTATCATTCTAGAGAGCTTGCGAAAGAAATATCGGATCAAGTACGCTCTTTTACCCCCAACAAGTAATTAACTTGGCCATTAGTAATGAGCCTAGCAGAGGAGCATTAGGTGGTTCAATGGATACTTGGCCTTGGTGGATTTGGCTACTGCTCATTTTAGCACTTGTCCTGCTGCTTTGTTTAATTCCTTTACTAATATTTTTGTGTTCTCGACTGTGCAAGCGGAAACAGAAAGTGGTAGGTTCGAAAGCGATGGCAGAACAGCAGGCATCAATTCCAACTCCTCAGATATTAGCTCGAAGTCAAGAGATGAATACGAACGCTGCCAAAAAACCAGCACCACAAACCACAAAAATATTTCGTCGGTTGTCTGATTCACCAACAGAGAGTTTACATTCAACAGCCAGTCAGTCAAGAGTTGCAACAGTGATTAGACAACAACCTCGAGTAGCTACTACTCATTGGGCTAAGTCTACATCTGACATGGAGATGGCTAGAAAACCAGTGCAGGAAAAACAAACCCCAGACATTCATCATCTTCATCAGGTTATTGACGAGAGTACGGAGGTCAGGAGTCATCATGAAGTCAGAGAAAGAGAAGGTGGCTACAGATCTCCAACTATAGCGGTAGCAGATACTGCTGCTGCTGCTTCTATACGTGAAAGGCAAGATGATTTTAATGAATCAAATACCGAACAGAAGGCGTCGCATTATTATGGTAGAGATGCGTTACGACTTATGCATCAGCAAACCACTTCTGAAGAAAAATTTTTCAAGAAAAATGATCGACAACGAGGACTTGTTGAAGAAGGTTATGACCGCGCTCAATATACTTATACTACGCCTGCAACACACTTTTCACATTCTGAACTGGTTTAACTATGGAATCTTCATACTTCATTATATGCCATGCAAATTTCAATCATTTGCAACTTATTTTTTGTTAATATAACTAAAGTATACAGTATGCAAATTAATGTAGTCAATAATGTAGAAAACTGGCTTTGCTAGAAATTCTTGTACTTCTTTAAGTAATTCTTATACTCCTTCTGTAAGGGAAATAAAACTGAGAGTACTAAATTAATGGCAATAATTTCGTTCTCTTATTTGTAGAAAATTACTTTTTAAATTTAAGCGTTTCCCATTATTTTAACTCTCTTTTTTCCACTAATCCAATTACGTCTGTTTAGACAATCATTTATAACATGTCGTACTTTGTTTCTGTCTTCAATACTCCCATATTGAACATTCATTGACGTTTTGTATTATACAGTTGGTTACAATCAGTATTTATTATTTGTTACAACTTTGTAATACTGCCGATACTTTTTTATTATCATAATCAATTTCTGCCTGAACTATGCTCAATTATATTTGCTAAAAATAGTATAAAATCAGTAATTGTAAATTATACCTACTTTTTTCACCGCATGTATTGAAGAGTTAAAGCACCATGTAATACTTGTTCTTCCGTTTGATGTATGTCAAACTTTTATCACTATGATATTATAATGAATAAAATTAATTGCAAAGCAAATTGGCAGAACTTTCAAAAATCAAAATCTCTACTCCGTTGATTGTTAAGTATGCAAATTTTCTGAATGAAATAATTCAATACTTGATATTGTATTATTTGTAATGCTTCAGATAGCTTAAAAATTATCATCTAATTTTAAGAACACTTATTGCATTACCAGTGTTAACTATGAATAATATCATTTAAGAATCAATCATCACATGTAATTAATGCAATTCTGTTCAGTGCACTAAAGGAGAGATATCAGTAAATTTCAATCAATTTTTACACTAAAAAATATTAATATTTTCAGTTGAAAGGCAAATGAGCAAATGTAAAACTGCACTACGAAGATGTAATAATCTATGCATGTTAAATTTTAGAACACAAGATTTTAAGTAATACTGTGCAGCTAATTTAGCCACTGCAATAATTCTTACAGCACATATGTGAAACTGTAAGGAGAAGCGAAGAAATCGGCTGCATTACTGACCAGTAATTGATAATTTATAATGAAGCTTGAAAAAAGGGTAACAACCTTCAATTCATTTTCTAGCGCCCTCCTTCTTGTTTGCCTCTTCTTATTATTAACACCATTGAGAAGTGATTAGAGTAATGGTGGCATTGTTGGTGCTGGTTGTACACTACTAATTTATAAAAATTTACAAGTGGTAAAAAATTTTTCTATAAATGCCACAAAATTTACTTAAAATAACCTATTCTTTGTTAATTAATAATTAGTTTGTTAGATAATTAACGTTTTAAATGTTCAGTAATTTCTAAGCACTCTTATTGTTTCATATTCAAACTTTAACAAATCTCATCATGATTTAAAACTTGAAATTGCATTGATTAGTAGCTACGTGTAATAACGCTCTATAACAAAAGGCTATCGAATTCTTAATTCGATGTTAATAATAATAAGAAGGGAGAGAGATTCAGTAAATGAGAGTGCTTAGAAATTTCCAACTTATGAATTGCTAATTGAATAGGTTGGAGATTTTTGAGATTTTTCTGCCCATTCATACCTTCAATACTTTGCTTAATTCTTAGCGTTTTTTTTCGCATCGTAAAGGTCAGTAAATATTTGATGAAAAATGTATTCTACCACTTTCAGGAATTCTTGCACCTATCAGTCTGTAATTACATTTTGCCGTATGTAACGTCATCAACAATCGACTACGTTTGTCGATGTTCATTTCTTTGATCATTTCTATTGCTTCCTTATCATTAGTGGCTGCAGCATTACTTACCGATTATTGGTCTGAAAGTAAGCCCATCAATAAGAACTTCAATTTAGCGAATAATTATGTCAATTCAGGTCTTTTCAAAGGTAGTCGACAATTAGATTGGGGATTAGAATCACGTTATAAGTCTTTATCAGGTAATTTCATCCCACCTTTCGTCTAATTTCATGTGAATTGAATATTAAGTAGTTGTCATTGCAATCTTAATTTAATCAGTAAATTAAATAATTATTTAAAAATTCCTTTTTTATTATTGTTAACTTGCTTTTATAGTATATGAAGAATTACTTGACCGTGTAGATTTCGTATCCAAAGTTCCATGGCTTTTTATGATATTTTTTATGGCCATTGGAATGTTATGGAATTTTGTGAGAGCAATTGTAGCATTATTCAATACCATAGCAGCAGAAGTTGAAAATGTTGTCGGTCCAAAGGGAATATATTTATGCAGTATTCTTTCTGGTACTTGATTATTTACTTAAAAAATTTCAATTATAGATTCATTAAAGTTTTTTATTATTTCTAACCTACTAGAAGAAATGTAATTTTCAGCACGTGAAAATTATAAAATCTCTTAATTGTATCGAAATTTATCCTTTACTAAGGAATGCACAAGCCTTAACTACGAATCTATTGGTATGTGGTTTTTGTATTTCAGCTATGTCTATGCTCCCATTTTAATTCACTAATTATTCTTCCATCTATTAGCTAGCATTACTTCAATATCATTTATGGAGCATTTTTCAATGACTGATTTTCATCTCATCCTTGTACATTTCAGGAACCATTCATAGAAATAGCATTGCAGATAATCTGAAGATAGTCAAAAAAGAAATGACCAGTTCTAATTGCCCATCAATCACTTTGTATCATTTGCATAATCTATCACTTTACTCACTTATCTATTCCATTACTTTATTGCTAAAAATTCTTCACTTGACGTTTGTTTTGCGGTGATATCGCATGCATCAGCATTAATAACCTTTCTTATACAATATGTGACGACAATTCAAAACAACGTTCTACTTAGTGAACACATAAGCGATGGATTCTCAACTGAAAATCGTGCAAGGTTTCCTTGCTTCTGTTTTTATACTTTCATACTCAGTAGTTCATCGGAGTGTTTCTTTTCTCCCAAACTTTTATTCTATTAGTATTTAATTTCCAACGATAGTACACAAATTCTTTTTAAAATTACCCTTCACTTCCTACTTGTTTGTTTCAGTTGCAAATGATGTAGGGCAATTAATTAATTCATATACTCTTCAGCATATTTCTACTTACACAAATTGCTTTGTTGATACACATTTTTGATGCTTTTAAGTCAAATCTTTTTCCAGACTCAGTTTCTCGTTCTACTTTGTGACTACAGCACTTGCATCATTGCTAATTCATGCTTACTGGTTTACATAAGCTCACCAAATAAACCAAGTATTAAAGAAGAAAAGACACTCAGTTGATAATACCGTATTCATGCATTGAGATGTTCAAAATGCAATTAAAATAACGACTGCCAAGTTACTACTTACATATTACAGCAGTATATCTGTTCATCAAAATATTGTGATGTTTTTTTATTGTTGTTGAAGTAAATAGAATTTGAATCTTTGCAAAGTTTCTAAAAGTCTTTTTAGTTGTGATTACTAATTATATAGACTATTTAGTTCAAACAAATTACACCAATCAGGTGATAATAAATTTTGTTTAATTTTTAATTAAAAAATCTTACAATGAGATGAATAAATAAAAATCAGAATACACAGAGACAGTTATAATTTAATGAATTTTATATGCTAATGGATGTGAATAATGTGATACTTGTTGGAAGAAAATGATATGATAACATTATGTTTATCAGTATCAGTTGTACATCTGTGTAACAACTAAAATGATTATTTTGTTTCAACGAATCAAGTTTTGCTTGATCAGCTTTGAGTGTTAAGATTATTTGAACGAAAATTTCGCGTAAAACCATCATTCTGTATTTGACGCTAAAATTTGATAATGATTCACTTTACATTTAAACAGTATGTTGATTTTTAGGGCTAAAAAGTTAAATTTTATCTACACAATTCAAGCTCTAGAGTAACAACATCGGATAAGCTATTTTATAGATTTACTATGTAAACAGACGATTTTACGTCACTAAATATTATCGAAAATTTGTATCATTTAATAAATGATGAATAATTGAGAAGTTACTAGTCGTCAACCACCAGGTGCTGAAATAGATTCACACTAGTGTTATTCTTCAATTTTCAAATTAAATAATTAGTCTGCTGTCTTCTGTAAGGACTCATACATTAATAATTGCGGACAGTAATAGTCTAGTATTTACAGTCTAATTAATTCCTGAACAATTTGGAATTTTTTACCCATGAATGATAAATTATTTTCCCATATGAATTGTTAAAACGGCCTCAAAATGGGGTATTTTACCAACATTCAATCATTTTTTCCTTGTTAGCAATTGTCAGCTGTTTATCGGCATTTACGTGACGTATTTTTCAACTAATATATAGTTTTGTACCATTAATTAAAGTTTCACGTTTTTTAGTAACTTATGATTTTTTATGTAATTTCATTGGGAAGCACTTCACGTTCTTTTCTGATGTTTACGAATTTTAGATTTTATAAGAAATTTCTTTGTTTACTTGAACACTCTTTTATTTTTTATTGCTGGTTAACAATGATTTGCATGCTTAATCATTAATTCAGCAGCCTTTTCCATGCTTCTACTTATGTTCGAATTCACATCATATAGCAATTTGAGCATTAATTTGTTTATTTATTATTTTCAAGAGTATGAGCTAGTCTTCAGTAGATTATATCAAGAAACGTTTAATTCAAATTCATCAATCAAAACAGTCAAATGCTAATAACTCTCAGAAAGTTTTTTTAAATAGTTTTCGTTCCGTACAGTATAATTTCATTTATAACTGTGTAATTGTTGTAAATGAAATTTGGATATAAAAACTTGCATTACAGATGTTTATGACTGTATATTATAGTGTGACTGTATACTATTTTCTTGCAGTCATATTATAGTATGTCTGTTATATTTATCGATGATTTGATAAACGTTAAAGAAGGAATTCAGATAATAAGTAATTAATATTTTTTCAGCTTAAGAATGTTGCTGCTAAAGACTGTCAAGCGTATTGTACGAAAGTGATTTCAAGCTTTTCAATTAGTATTATGCATGAAAAGAAAATAGGCTAGTTTTTGGCGTCATTGACAGTATCGTTCTGAAGTATTAGTCATCTAAATCTGTAGTTAAATTAATGCAGAAATGCAGCTGTTGAACTTCATTTCATACATTATCATATAAGAACTTGCTATTATTTATCAAATATGCATTTAAAATTTTCACGAAATTATTTGCAGCACGATGTAATTTTTCATGGAATGGTCCCTCCAACTTGACTTATCCATTTCTTTCGTTGCATATAGGTGAGAAAGTAAACGTCGCATGCAGTTCTCATGGTGAGGATGTTGAATTTGAATTTATATAAATGAAGGAAAGTTTTTCAGATAGCTGTTTTCGGAGCTTTTAGATTTTTAGTACATATAAAAGAAGTGGTCGAAATTTGCTGTTATAAAATTCTATTTCTTTTAATTCTGATGTTTATGGAAATATCATCATTCACTGGGAAATATTTGAAAAACGGTGAAATCATACAGTTTTAAAATCGTCTAGCTTTTTAAATCGAGAATCGGTTGAAAAAAGCTATTATTTCATTAAAAAAAATTTCATTGAAATACTTCAGACTGGTCTTATGGCAGTAGCTTAGAAAATGAAGAAGGATTTGGGATATTTCCGAATAGTGCGGTAACTTTGTGCAATGAATCAACTCCATCTATATCAAAAGAAGCCATTGAGATTGTCAAGGAACTCACTGATGTTCTTCAAGAATGGTGGCCTACAGTCAAAGTAAAGTTGATTTTCCTTGTATATCAATGTAATTGACTATGGGGAGTGAGCAGAAATAGAAGCTGAAACGTTGTTGTTGCTCTTGATTTTTAATTTGGTATACTTTCAGATTTCTAGTGCCGGCAATTTATTTTTTTATTGTTATGTTAAAAAGATAGCCAACGCAAGTATTGATACTTTCTATTAAAAATAAAGAAAATGGTGTCACAGTTTCATGGTTTTAATAACATTTAAATCATTCAAAGCATGTATTTTATAACCAACTCAGACTCTTAACAATTTTATGCAATTTCGATTTTAAAAATTTCAGAATACTTATTGCAACCAAACAAGAATGGAGTGCCAGGATGAGGTGCTGGTATATATGGAAGATCTGATGGTTATGCGTAAAAAGATACTTTCGGGTAATGTTCCTATTGAAGAACTGAAAGAAATGAGATTGGAACTAGCTAAGAAAATCGACTTAGGTAACCAGTAAGTTCTTGATCACTTTTTTTGTGTTAGTTTCTTTGCTTTTGGCTTTTTGATTTTTTCATGGATATTTTTTAATCGCTTCATTAATCACTCAAATATTTTACAATTCGAACTAATTGCAGTCGTTGCTTTTTACTTTTTTGTAGATGGTTGGGTCTTGACATGCTTATAAGAGATGATATGGGAAGAAAAATGGATAGTGATACGATATCAGCAGTACAGATGTACCGCGCTCATGTGAATGCTGCCAGCAGAATTTTGAATGACTCAGTATGTTGTGAGATTCATATATAATAAAATTGATCTTAAAGTAGTCATGAAGCGTGGAATTTCCACATTTAATGTGGTCTCGCTAACTTTCTCTTCATATCTGAAGTAAGATAAAATTCCTATTTTGATGTTTTAGAAACCAAGTGATACACCTGGAGTAACTGCTTTTTCCCTTTTGATCGATGCGCTTTCTGCAACAGTTGACGTGAAATCAGATTGCGAATTTACATTATCTTTATATGATACCTCCGAAAAGAAGATTATATCGTAAGTTATGCAAGAAAATTCTTGTAATTGGTGTAAATGTAGTTTCAGAAGAAACAAATTTAAAAACGAGAAATGCTCTGTAGTTTCATCTTTTTTTCAGGGAAAACTTTATATTTCACTGGAGTTCTGCTACAAATAATTTAACAAATTATGCAAACAGGGCTTTATTTCACGTAAGTTTTGTCTATCTTCAACATTGAACAGTATATGTTTATTTGGTAAAAACTTTGTCACTTCTTGTTTTCAAAATGAAGTCCAGACTTCTCGATAAGTCTAGATAATCCATTCTTCTAATTGTTTTCAACATTTATGTTGCAGGATCTCGGATCAAAAGAATATCCTTCGTCATTAGCAGATTCTCATCGCTTACTGCTTTGTATCAGAGTTGCTCGAATAGCTCCAATTGAACCCATGTCTTCAACTCTAAAGAAACATTTTGATCCAGGTCCTCCTCAGCTCTGGCCCCGACAACCATATGCTGCTGCAGTTCTGGATCTATCGAATGTTATTCGTAGTTCTCATGGTACTACAGAACATATTATACCTTTGAATCGGTAAAGATCTTCAATAAATGGAACTTCACTAGTGGTAGAGCATGTCTGATCTGAAATAAGTATCATGTACCAGTCGTAAAAAATTATTTCAAGTGCTCCTAAATCTTTCAGTGATGATAGCTTAGAGCAGCTTGTAATGAGAGCAAACACTGCGAGAACAAATAATTCTTTGAAAGTAGTTAATGGAGACTTATCTGGTAAGCAATACATTTCTATGTATGATATTTTAATCAAGAAATGAGCAGAATGGCCATAACTTTGAGCCAGATTCCTTTCAAGTTTGTTGATGGAATTTAAACTGTTTTTTTTGTTCGATAGATTCTACGAATTTTAGCTTTTGGACGAGCCCAGTTAATGATCTCAACAGAAGTTCTCCTTGGTTCGCTTTTACAAGTAAAGAAAACGCAACCTCAAGTGTTTTCAAGTAATCCACCTCTTGAATTAAGAAAGCTGTCTTTCGCAGATGTTATTTTAGCAGGTTCACAAGCTTTATATTTCATTTTTCGAATTAATGGCATTTCATTTAAATTTTTCTACCCTTGCTTTTTTAGGAAATTTAATTATAAAAGTGTTTTTGCTGTGATAAATTCAATTTGAAAGCATTTTGATCTTTTTTTACTTTTTTAAACACTGATCAAAGTATTATTTTTATTATTGCAGATGATATTCGAAATGATTTGTATGTTACATTGTTACAAGGAGATTTGCATGGTAATAAAGGTTCAGACAAAAATATTGAAGCAAGAATAACAGTAGTTGATACAACTGGAATCGTTAAAAACGTAACTTTTGGTTAATGACAATTAATCTGTGCAGTGATACTTTCTTCTAAATGATAAAGCTCATCTACTCATTTCTTTCAGAGTATCGTTATGATTACTGCAGAGGGAGTGCACTGGAACACTACATATCAGAGTTTAGTTTTTTATCATGATGATAAACCAAAGTGGAATGAAACTGTGAAAGTATGTTGTTATTCAAGTTTTCAGGGTCAGAATATTGTATCAAAAATATTTAAATACAGACCAGGAATCTGTAGGCTCATTTTGATGGTGTATTCAACTATTCAGGCATGTCTTCTATATTTATATTCATTATAGATACAAATCCCAGAAAACATTGATCAAAATATTCATCTTCGGATAACTTTCTATCATAAAAAGTGCTTCGATAGAGCGAAGCAAGAAAAAGGACCGTTTGCATTAGCATTTGCTCGTATAATGGAAGGTGCAACTTTGATCAAGGATGGCTTGCATGAATTACTCGTTTATAAGGTCAGACGTGAACAATTACAAGTGCTGTATATAGGTTTTTTCCCCCTTTATGTGTCCTTTATCTCACTTCTGACGGTATTTAGATCGAAACAGGACGTTTTGATGATAATGATACCAGTTATACTCGCTTGCCTGCTACACGAAGCGAACTTAAAGCTTCTCAATCTCAGTTAAGGCCTCAAACAACTACTTTTGTTCATGGGGAGAAAAATTTTCTTACTATCGAAACTGTAACTTGTTCTACTACGCTTACCCACAACAAAAGCCTTTTAGATATACTTAGATGGAAGCAAAATAGGTGTGTATGCTTGAAGTTTTCCATAATTTGAGATCATAATTAATTTCTTCAAAGTTTTTCATTCGCTTTATATTTCATCAAGATTCATTTCAAAAATTAAAAATTTTTCTTATATCTATAGAGTATTTACAAGTTTTTAGAAGTAATCTCAAAGAAAGACTGGAAGAAATTTCACGACCAAGAGGCTTAGCAGTCGGTGAGGAATTGGTGAAGTTCATTCCTAATTTTTGCGATGCGCTTTTCGAAATTTTGGATCATTATCCTGACTACGACAGCTTAGTGTTTGATGCTTTGGTGCTTTTCAGTTTTTCTAATTATTTGATGGATTTATAGCAAATCTTGTATTGTTCTTACCAATCTTACTAGTTTTTACAACCTTTACTTAGTTTATAAAAGTCATTAGAAGGAAAAACCTTTCTTAAGAATTGATAACAAACTTTTTATTCTCAAAAGTAAACCTTCTTTTCAGGTTTCTTTGATACAGCTTGTCAGTGAAGAGCGTTATAAAAACTTCCGTCCAGTCCTTGAAAAATATGTCGAGAACTTTCATTCAACTGTGGCGTTTGTGTATTTATTGAAGTTTATTGATAAAATTTGGAATTTAGAACTGTCAAAACTGTCATATATGTATATGGTATATATGGTAGCTCTTCGTCATTTCATTGTCAAGGCTCATGTAGTGAAATATACCGAAGGCATCTTAAATTGCTGATGTTTAAGGCATCTAAGAAAACATTTTTGTTTAGAAAATTGCTACCAGTTCTTCGTGAACGGATCGAAAATGCTGAAGACACGCACGAAAGATCGTTGAATACCATGAAAAGTCTTGGCACTCTTATTAAATTGATTGTTAGATCAAAGTTATGCAGTGACAGGTAAGTTTCCAGCTTTACTATATGCTCATTATGGCAATTTATAGTTAAGTTGTAGCAAATTTTTCAGTTACCACAGCTCTAAAATGGTCTTATTTAACTTAGACTTGCAGACTGGGTATAACTTCTAATAATTTCCGACACTTAATCGATGAACTTTTGGAAGCGTTTGTTACTTTTATGCAAAATAAGCGCGTACGGATGACTTGCCAAAACATGGCTTTAAAACACATACCAGCGATCATTCCTCATCTTATTTTCTGTGGTGTTTATGATAGTGATAGTCTCACGTAAGTCAAAGCCATCAATCAGTTCATAAAACAAAATTCGATGCACTTTACCTTTTTAACGTTTTTTAAAACCATATCTATAGTATTTTTCAATGTCTCGTTCATTTTTAACATTTCTTATACTATTTTATTAATGTTTTTTTGTCTCTAAGTCATTATACAGATAATTAATTATGCTATTTTAATGATTTAAGAAATTTTTTGGTGAAGTTAATGGATCATCTTGGTGAAAACATCAGTTCAAGATGCCGCTTGAATTTTTTGAAGGATATAGTGCAGACAGAACACTTTATTGAAGAAGAAAATCGGAAGAAATTGCTTCCAAAAGTAAGTTTTTATATTTCTTTTAAAAATGCGGTGTATAACCTGAAAACTAGCAATGTTATTTGACATTTTTCATTTTCTCATCATACATATTGAGAGCATTACTTCGGGAATAACAGGTACTATAATATTAAGTGAATTTATTTTGGAACTTTTTCAAGTCATATTTGTGAGATGAGTGTAGCAATTTTAAACCTAGTTTATGTTTTGGCTTGAGCGGGACGGATGGCTGTGTGTAAAAGTACATTTCTTTATCTGGTTCATCGAATTAAGCACAAAATATGATAAATTTATTTCACTGATGAATTTGTGCTATATTATTTATGATTTAAGAAACTCAATGGAGTCAAGTTTTCAAGTAATTTTGTAATCAAGTTTGTATCTATTGTATAGCATCTTCTTTTGCGAAACCGTATCCATACGTTTTTATGCAATCAAATAATCTGAAGCAAATTCATTGTTTTTTTACCCATACTTTTTCATTGAAATGACTGTTGCAGATCATCGAAAAAGTTGTTGAGGAGCTTGAAACCTCTGATTTTCTGCATCTACAGGATGTTGCGTCTGATTATTCGAAAGTAGAGGAATGTATATCTGCAAGTGCTGACATCATGTTTCACATCATTGAACGTCTTTTTTGTTCTGCGGTTAGTCATAACAAAGTTGGTTTAAAAAATTTTAATTTGATAGTTAGCATGCACATATTTCTATAGCGATTCTGAAGGTTAATTTTTTTATTGTAATTTAAAGTACCGTCATTTTTACAAACTTTTTCCAGGAATCCATTTATGAACAGGGAAGTGAAGAAGAACTGTTCCTCATCGTATCAAAATCATTTCGCACTATAGTACAAACAACCATAGTTTTAATCACTGCAAAATATTCTGCTGTTTGTGTCTTAATTCATCGTCTTTAAATATTTCAGTTTTAGAAAATTGATTTTTACAAACTTGTATTGCATTAGAATCATAATTCCCTACTTTACATAATTGAAGAAAAAATTGCACAGAACCGAATATTTTTAGTGCGTGTTCTGTGCTCTTACAATTGCAATTCTTAGCAAATTGTCGGCACAAATGTACAAAAATTATCTAGAAAGTCATTCTACTCATATTGATAAGCATGATTTGCTGATGGAGCTTGTTCATCTTTTTCGTGATCTCATCAACAAGTCACCGTTTCCAAGCTCCTGGTTTCAAATGATATTGTTGCAAGACAGGCAAGTTGTAGTTTACTCTGCATTATTATTAAGTTCTTATAGAAATTACGTGCAGTGTTTAGTTGCAAAAAGTATACAATGATGAAAAAAAGATCGCTAGAAGAAAATTGTCATCTGTGGTTTTCATAAATTCAGTCAACGATAATGTTATTAACAGGATGAATTTTATAATCTAATTTAGCAGGCTGCTGATTTATTTACTGCAAGCGGATATAGTAATAGATGTAGAAGTTCACAAATTTTATAAGTCATAGTCATAATGCAGAGAGCACTTATATCTCCGCTACATTAACTCTCAAATTAGATTTTCGTTCAATTGAGTTATTTCTGTCTACTTTTCTGTGAAAGTTGATTTTTTTTTAAATCATAGATAATTTCTTCAAGTATCCTTTAATTTGTTCAGAGTAATTTTAAAAACGATGAAATTCATCATGTCTACAGTAATAAAACACTTCCACGACGATCAGTTTGATGCTGAAGTTAGTTTAGTTTTTTTGTTCATTGTTCTCCTGTTAATCTTTGATTTTTTGAGGCATATCCTTTTTGCGTAAAAAGCCAAAAAAAAAAATGATTCTTATTGT
This sequence comes from Thelazia callipaeda, assembly GCA_900618365.1. NCBI lineage: Eukaryota > Metazoa > Nematoda > Chromadorea > Rhabditida > Thelaziidae > Thelazia > Thelazia callipaeda. The sequence continues at coordinate 41,903 of UYYF01004469.1, forward strand.
TTTTAGCTGTGGCGAGAATATATGTTAACGATGGTTGCGCTTTGTACACAAAGAGCTTTGCAGCTAGGTTCGCAAACAATCAGTGAGCGACGGTCACGACTTCTCTCTTCTCAACCAGATTTACGAAGGATAGCGGTTGCTGATTTACGCTCCATGTGGTTCCGTTTGTCAAGTGAAATTTTATTGTTTATTTCCATACACAAATACCAATTTAACTCTGCATTCTCTTAATCAATCCTTTTTTTTTTCATTTTTATAGTGGCACAGAAAATTCTGTATGTACCATCTATGATTGGTGCCTATCTTCGAGTTGCTCTTGTCGATGATGACGTTGTACGCGAGACTATTGTGCCAATATTTTTCGATATGCTTCAGTGTGAATTTCATGCATCGCCTCTGCGTAATTTCTCCAAAGTGATGTTTTAAGTTCCATTACATTAAAGCTTTTATTTTGGTGGCGACGCCTGTACGTAGCTTTTCCATTTGGATTAAACTAAATTACTATTTTAAGTTTGCAAACGAAACGATTATGCAGCTTGATTGCTTAGTTGATGAAGATCGTGGTGGAGAAAAATTCAGAACACAGCTTAGGAACATAATGATGGATATGTAAGCTTTTTTTTTGGGGATTTAAAAACATGATTTGGAGAAATTAGGACGTCCAAGATTTAGGAATTTTCAGGTGTCGTTCAGATATTGATTTGGTTACAGAAGGTTGTAAATTTGTGGCTTTAGTTGATACTCTACTACAGCATCTCTTTGAATATCGTGAGGTGCGAACTAATGGTTATTGCATAGAAAATGGAATGGACCGAACTGTTGAACTACTGGTTAATTTTTCATTGTCAGAAATTATGAAAGATTACACTATTTCAACTGTTTTAATAAAGAAAGAAAAGTAAATGTCCTATCATTTGGTTTTTGAAACTTTAGAAGTTTTACAAACTCATTGGTCAACCGGATTTATATGTCAATTATGTTTATAAGCTTTATGATCTACACATGCTGAGCAACAACAAAATTGAGGCAGCCTTCACTCTTCTTAAGCATGCTGAAACATTGTCAGTATGTTTTACTGTATATCTTCTATTATTGCTCTTTTTTGTTTCATGATATTTTGATTCTTGTCGATGCCTTTCATATGCAGAATGCCAGCATTGCAGCTTTCTTTGTATTTTAGAGAAAAGAATGTAATCAGTAACATAAAAAGATATTTAGTGGGCCGAAAGTGATCTACCGGTTGCTCTTGTAGACGCTCATTTAAATCGTCAATGTGCCACACAACGTCAGCTGAAAGAAGTTCTTTATAATGAAGCAGCAAATCTTTTTGATGAGAAAGAACTATGGGAAGAATCTATTAGTATTTTGAAAGAACTGACGTTTCAGTATGAAAAATACTTTGAGTATGAGAAATTGCCAAGCCTTCTTGTGAGTTCGTTCTACTTCCTTCTTTCATAGTTTATTATATTATTTTTAACTGATGTCATTTGCAAATCACTTAATAAAGTTTATTTTATCTGTAGCAACGCCTTGCTGAACTATATCATAAAGTGAGCACACAGGGACGAGTAGCTTGTACATATTTCTTTGTTGGATTTTATGGTCTCAGTTTTCCAAGCTATTTAAATGACCGGCAGTTTATTTACCGAGGAAATGAATGTGAAGTTAGTTCTAAATATTTGTCCTATTATGAATTTGCTACCTATCACAAGACCTTGGAAAATTCTAGTGAATATTCTTGCAGGCTATTGTTAGTTTTCGTCATCGAATGCTGTCAACTTTTCCTGGTTCTCAGCTTATTAATACGATGGATGATTGTTCACAACTTTCAAAACGTGATGGCAAATTTTTGCAAATTTTCCCTGTAAAACCGATTTTTGAAAGCAATTGGGAAAGGAAGTGTAGCAATCGTTTGATTCGATGGTATTTCAAAAATAATAGAGTAATAAAGTTTTTATGAATTAAGGAAAATAAAGATTGTTACCGATCTATCAATAATTTGGTAGCTGTATAATATTTTGATCAGTTTTGAAATAATAGTTGATTTCACTACTAATCATTCTATTTTCGTGTAAAATACTGTGTCATCTGATATAATATATATAATATAAGATATAAGTCTTTGGTCATATTTGTTATTTATGGGAACTTATCTCTCAATAAAGTTTTTAGGTACGAAATTTCGAGTTTTGTAAGGGTGAGATTCGGAAAGAAACAAAGTGGACTTTATTAGAAGATAATGAAATAATGCGATCATGGGTGATTCGACGATCAGTTTCGATCGAGGAACAATTACCTAACATTTTGCGGTGGTCACAAATAACTGCTTTTTCAGATCCAGTGAGTTTCGTGTATATGTATACTTCTATTCATCACTGAGAGCAATCCATGTGATGTCGTCTTCGAAGCGAATTAGCATTTATCTTCAGATTGAGTGTTCTCCATTGATGGAGGCCGTTACTACAATGCGAAAAAATAATGAGGAAATGGAAGAAATGGCACACGTAGTTCTTTCCACTCCGTTGGAATCTGTTGTTCCATTAGGTGGTAAAATTCGAGGCATTGTGCAGGCATTTGTTCAAGGAGGAATCAGAAATTACAAAGTTTTATTTAATTTGGGCTTTTAGTTTTTGATAGTAATCCAATTTAAAATCTGACTTAAAAATCAGAAATTTTGCTTATTTTCCAGATATTTTTCTCTGATCGGTGTGCTGCAGTTTTGACATCCGAGGAATCTGAGCTTGTAAAAAATCTGAAAATGTTGATTAGGAATCAGGTTATTAGTGAATTTCCTTTATTTCAGTAATTTTTAGTCAATGTATGAGAAATAATTTTTATATTAATACATCTTTTAGGTACCAATTTTGGAATTTTGTCTGTACGCTCATGCATCAAGAAACCATCAAGTAAATGCTCAGTTTCACGAGTCACTTGTGACTTCGTTTTATGAGTATAAGGCGAATATTGAAAAACAATTTGGAAGAGTGGTAAGGACCAGTTAATTTATGCGTTGACAGTAGACTATTTGTGAAGATGTTAATTTTCGTATTAACAGTAGTAATAAAGAATGAAGTAGGTGGTTAAAAGCAGTTACGGAAAACTTGCACTACTGTGTTTGTTTCACTATTATGGCTAACACTGAATGCCACTAGTATGTTTGGATCTAGCGTTCTATTTTGTCAAGATTTATCTCTACTTTTACATCTTTTTAGGCGTCACAACTTCCACCGAATTGTTCTATTCATCTTGTACAACAACGAGAAGATCGGCGAACTAGTAGTTTTGAAACTTCTAGGTGAAGTAGTTACCAATAATGGTCATTAAAATATTTGTGCTCTCATTCTTGAGATTATATTTTTATTTTGATAAGAAGAATAGTATTACGGTTTTTTCTTCTTACATATCTCTTTGATTTTGAAGTACTCCATCTGTTATGAGCGTATTCAAAAGAGGTGGCGCTACTAAAAGTGGAAGAACAACTCCCAGGAAATCAAGTGGTCTAAGATCTGATCTGAAAAATGCATTTGAAAATGGGTAATATATTCTGTGTTTTTTAAAATGATTTTATTGTTCAGACATTGTTTTCTAAGTTTTTGTTCTCTGCTACTTTATATAGAAGAAGTTTCATGCAGAATCGCGAAACGAATTTCGTCGTCATCAGACCGTAGCTTTGACAACATGTCTAACGAAAATAGCTCAACTGCTAGGTCCACTGTAGACTTCTCTCGTTTTGAGCATTCCCTCAAATCTATTTCTACGTCATCTTTGCAAATGACGGAGGGTGATGCTACACTAAAGTCGGTAAAGTCAATTGAGAGGTATTTTCTGATTTTTGTCAGTCTTGAATTTTTTAAAATGGAAAAGATTCCTTTTCTAATCTTTATGCAAAGTCTTATTATGGATTCAGCCATGAAATTGAAAGTTTAATATCTAGAATGTTTTTCTAAATACAAATTTTGTAATTTGGAGACTAAATTAGTTTTGTAATACAATTATGTAGTGGTTAAAGTAATGTAAATATGGAAAGTGAGAAATCTTTCGCTTCAGATCTGCTGATGTGCAAGTAACGCCGCCTCCATTACCCCCTCGACATGCAAAAGCACCCTTACCGATGTTCTTGTAATTCTGTGCTACAGTTATTACAATTAAATCTGTTGCTGTAGTGTAAATATTGAAACTGAGTGAAAATCTTTAATTTGGGTATAATTCTTTTGTTTTTAAATTGGACTCTATTTGATTCTAGATTTTATGTTTGTGCGTTTTTTTTTTCATTTTTATTGTGGAAGTGGCAATATCCTTTGCAGGCAAAAAATTATACTCTTATTTAAAAGAAAATGCAGCGACAGCATGACTTTAATTCTCTTTCCTTTACATATATTTTTATTTAGAAATACACTAATTTTTACCTATAGCATTATGTCATATGGAATAATGTTTTTAGATTAACCGTTTCATGCTAGGTTCTTATTCTTTGTCACTTTTGGATGTTATTTAGATCTGTATCCGGGTACATTTTTCGTTGTTTTTATTTTCCGGTAACTTTGTCCGCTTTTTACTGATATTTTGTACGCATATAATTAAGAGCCTGAAAATTGTTGTAATATGTTGTAAAAAGTTTTAACAAAGAAATTAATTTAGGATACTTAATTAAATTTTCAAAAATACGAAGTTTTCTCTGGTAATATGTAGATTAGCTTATAGAAGGTCATAAATTATTTTGTTTAGATTGAGATGTCTAATTTTCAGTCTTTCTTAAAAATATATGTTGTGCTTTTATTACCATATTGCTTGAAACTTTGACATGTTTTGTGAAATTGAATTTGTTGATAGTTGAAAATAGGGATGTGTTAAGACGTTCCTTTAAATGGTTCTAGTCAATGCTTTTTTACTGTCTTATATTTGATTTTTTGTCGCTTTTGTTCATATGAACATACATCGTTCATATGAACATACATCGATATTACTTTTGCCTTTATATGTAATAAACTTCCCAACGAATGTGTTTATGATTCTATCAGTGAAAATTTGTACATTTATTAGGTGAAGTCACTTAATTGCATTCAGAATGTTTCCGTCGTCCAAAGTCAGAATCAAATGGAATAATTTATTAATTCTTGAAACAAAATCTTGAGATTAGCCAAAATTTACAGGTACTGACTAGGTTAATATAGTACATTTTTCCAGTCATAATGTACAAAGTTTACTTTGGTTTCGTGTTTTTTATTAGCATTTTCTGGAAGTATACCCGTTTGTGATTAAATATGAAAATAATAGTTACTCGGGGTATATCAAGTACTTGAAAGGTTTGTGTTTTTCTCTTTGTGCAAAGGAATGCTTGATTTCCTCAGCGGCATTTTCTAAAATTTTTTCAACATCTAGTGCAGCTTGTGAGATCTCATCCATTAAGTAAGTTTTGTTTTTGCCAGTTTCAAGCTGCTCCAAAATCATGTTCTCATCAAATGTTAGGAATGAAAATTTCTGGTTTTTGTTTGTTTTTCTGGTCGTCGTCTTTATAGATTTTGGACGGACAGTAGTGATGTAAGTACGTAACATATCATGGGTTTGTTTGGTGGCGTAATTTTTGAAGTCAATAAATGATGAATTTTTGAATGTTTCTTGTTGTGTTCGCATAAATTTGTTTTGATTCATCATTTTATCTGATGGCATTATTTTGCTTTGACTTTCATTTCGTTCATTCGTCAAAATCCTATTAAGGGCAATCTCTTTTGCCAAATGCTTGCTTAACATATCTTCTAATTTTTGCTTCATTTGATCAGAAGTTACGCTTCCATCATTATGTACTGATTTCATTGAGTCTTCTTTGCGTGGTTGGGCAATGTTTGCTTTGTTTAGAGAGGAATTATCGCCAACTTGCAATAATTTGATCATAAAATCGTTGTTTACTGCATTATTATTAGTTTCATTTGTTGATATAGTATCATGAATTGTTTGATTCGTTGTTGTGCCATCAGTATCATTTTTTTGCATCCGTTCATTAGATTGTTTCTGTTGTTGATATTGATCGTCAATTTTCGTTTCGTTTTGTTCTTTCATCTTATTGGTTTCTGAGTTGTTTTTCGCAATCAGAAGTTCTTTAAGACGTTCCACCAGTGTTTTATTAGTATTATTGTTATCAAGTAATGCCCGTAACTCGGAGCTCTTTTCATGTTTAAGGAATAGATTCAAATTCTGAAAAATATCTACAAATTGTTGATACCATGTCCGTTGATCTTCAGGTTCTGTTTCAATTTCATCACAGGGATCATTATTTGGTTCTTGAATATCTGATATCGGTAGATTTGATGAAAAATTTAGACTGATGATATTTTGATTTAGATCATCTTTCTCATCAATCATAGGCTTTTCTTTTTCTCTTCTTTCATCTACATTTGATTTCTGATGATCAAGCTGATTATTTTGTAGCTCAATGACTGCTTGATTATCATCCTGTACATTTCTATTGTTCCTTTCATCCCTTACTTCGATCTTTTCATCGCTTGGTGTAGCTGTTTCTTCAGTGTCCACTTCATTATTACGTAGTGGTTTCTCCTATAAATACGTTATAAACTCTTCACTGTTTTTACAAAAATATCGAAGTAATCATATTTACTAGTTTTTGCTCATTAAAATGTAGCATTCTGTCTATCTTAAAGTGGACTTTTTATCATTACAAATCAAATGAGATTAGCTAGCTAGTGTTTTTTAATATAAAAAGCGAAAAAGATAAATCCAATGCAAACAAGTAACTAATTGTCTATAATCGAAAATATCACTTACTGCCGTTTTGTCCCTCAGAAATTCCGTTTTTGGTGCATTTGGTTGTGCTTTCAAATATTTCATCCCGACCTTTGTAGTGTTGTGCAGTTTGTTGAATAGGTGCATGAAGAACTCGTAAAGCGGATTGTTTCTCTTTTCATGCTTAAAAATATTTGTAAAGAATGTACTTGAAGTAATTTCTTCTTACAAATTAAGATATCCAGACCACAAATCTTTCCATCTCCATGCACAGAACTATCCCTCCAATGATAAATTTGATCAAAATATGAAAAAATTTTGAAAATATTAAGAATTGAGTTAATTGTTTTCATTTTCATTATTATTTGAATTTATTCAAAAACAATGGAAATTGATTATGTAGAAGCTTATTTTAAAAATCTCAGCAAATGAAAGATGAAATAGAAACTTCGTGATATTGAACATAACTTCTTTGACATATAAATCGATTTATATGATCGAATTCTGGTGTTTGACCACATGCTATAGATTTCAGTATTCTATTATCAATGTCGTAGAGCGCACATTGTGCACGACTATCGAGGGTTGTATTCTTCATCCTTACATCTATCATTGTGAACTCCCATTCTCTGCAATTGAACAAGAATGTCTTGTTTTTATCTAAACAAATAATGAAGAGCAGTTAGTATATTGCTCATTTTTTGATAATATTTGGTTTAATAAATTATAAGTTTGACAGGTAGGAAGCATTGAACACTGTATTGTCTACCCATCGCCATTCTTTACCAGAATTATTTTCTTTTTCTATTTCCATTAATCCGATTTGCACAGTTCTACCTGATTTCACGAAATCATTTTGCGGATAATGTGCTATTATCCATTCCTAAAAATTTTTTTAATTTCTAAATAAAGTTTGTTTTTCATTGATGCTTTAATTTTTGCGTTTACTTTTTAGTTTCTTACGCTATATTGCAGTTTTTAAATTTTAATCACTATAGCTTCATATTAGAGTATTGATTACGTAATTACAATAAGTCAGTCATATTACGTTTTGTTAAATATCATACAAATTACTATGAAAACGTTGGTACACTTTTTTTGCTTTTTGTATTTACAAATTTCAAAGTGTGAAAAAAAAATTATTTCATTTAAAACATCATTGGCATGATTTCAATTTTTTTATTGAATGTCAAATTTTAAGTTATAGTGTAGAGAATTTTCTCATAAATGACTGTACCAACTGCTGCAAACTTCTTATGATAACGAGATCAGAAGCTAATGTAAGGCAGTATTCTCGACCCATATTCCAAGACTGCTCGCTGAGATGAAATTGGTAATAGTAACCTTCAGGATCAGAAATCCATGAAGTGCCGTAGTTTTGGAAAAATGGTCGTATGAACTGGAAATATATGTAAGAAAAGTATAATTCATTTTTATTTGTTCAGAAAATTTGTTGATTATATTTCCGTTCCTTAATTTTAATTTTTCACTTAGAATTGAAATAATTGACAAGCTTATGTTTTCAAAAATTTTTTCAGTTCTCTGAAATATTTTGTAAAAACATATAGGGTTTGCAGAAATTTCTTTGTTGATATATTCAAATATTAAATTCTTGGAGGTTAATTCATACTAAAAAGTAACACATTTTTGACTTAACTTCAGTCATAGAGGCTTTTGAAAAATAGAGGAATCTTCATGTGCATCAAAATTATTGCTACTATAATAAAATGCGCAGTCCATTATACTGCAGTCACTGAATTGTTTTGAACATATGAAAAAATAGTCCGTCATTTCAGTTCTCTTATGTGTTACTGAAATTCATCTCAAGGTTGAGGAAAAATTCACATACCTTTTGCTGTCTCGTTGTTGCTGAATTTATATCTTTGCAAAGTGGCATAATGAGAATAACTAAAAAAATTTCCTCTTAGTAAGTAACATATGTAATGGAATAGTTGTTGCTGAAACTTTCAGTTTAGAGTTTTATCATATTTATGTTCAAAGAAAAAATAATGAACGGTTGTAGAAAAAGAAAAGAAAACTAAGTTACTATATAATACCAATTAGCTTGATTGAGAGATATCTTTTAGGCATAATTACTTCTATGCAGTACAAAATTGGTTTTAATATTTCAGCGAGAGAAACTTCGTTAACTTCGTTTATGGTATTTGACCTGAAATTTACATAAAATGCTTAATGAGTTGTAGATAACATTAAGATGACATTTAAATCACTGATAAGTAGTCATTTTTTTAGTTTGAACACAAACACAAAGACGTTATAGTAGATCAAGTAGCAGTTAATAGAAACATCTTAATTCTACCTGAAGTTTTTGCTTTACTAGATTTAATCTTTCATTTTGCTTTGTCAAAAATAGCTATTGCACTGAAAAATCAAAATTTAAGCACAAATAAAATCTAAGTATTGTTTTCAACTAAACAGTCTAAGTTTTCAACTAAACAGTTTTTCAAGTTTTTAGCAAAATTAGTTTGAAGTTGTTAATATTTTTTGAAACACTTAGTGGGAAGACGCATGGTTAAACAAATGAATGAAGTAAAGTGAGACAAGGAAGAGTGAAGAAAAAGTATTGCTGATGTTGTTTTGCGGAATTGAGGTGGGAATTGTGAAGAGTGAGGAATTTCCTTTTAATTCAGTTTTTATCGAATTATATAAGTGACCTCTTCTAGGTCAGTGACGTGACCCAGATATAACCCATTTACCCGACAAATAAATTACTGATTTTTATTCCTTAAAATTCCATCATCTTATTACTTTTCTTTGCAAGCTTTTATCGCAGATTTAGTTGTTTGAATTCAAGAAGTTATGTAGTAAGGTTAGCATTTAAAAGCTGAAAGTTCATTTGTGAGCTAAAATTCGGAGAGATTTGTTTCTTTTCCTCTTTGCAGATCTTTTTGAGGAAAAGTAGTAAGAGTAACATTCAAATTAATAATCATCGTAAAAAGCTTTACAAATGTTGGCTACTATTTTTTTCGGGGGTCATGCATGTAAGTCATGCATCGACCGGCAAAGATTTGACCTGTTAATCTATCCTTTCAAATGATAGAAAAAAAAATTTTTCTTTTTGCTTTTTTTTCCATCTGTAATCCTGCTTCCATTTCAATATATTTTGTGATTTTATCATAGATTAAATATTTCATGTTTCAAAATCTAATTTTTTTCCATTCATTTCTTACCTAAGTATCAATGACTACGACATGAATTATGTTTGGTTTCAAAAAACCTAATTCACAATTGCAATTTTTCTTCAGGTAGCAGTGTGCAATAAATTGAGTTTAGTTAAAATTTGACAAGTAATAGTCGAATCAAATGGTGATGTAAGAAACTTTTAGCAATTTATGTTTATAAAAAAGTATATATAGTAGTGGTTGCTCTTTTTATTAGTTTCTTTCGATATCTAAAAATGAGCTCTTACAATGGATTACCAAATTGTACCAGAAAAAACCAATCATTCAACAAATTTGGGTCATTAGTGCAGAGATAGTTCATGAGATTGCATTTTTTTTTTTGAAGCTTTGTTGATATTTATATTTTACATGCAGTTTCATAAAAGAATTTTCATACTCTGGAAAAAAGCGTCAGTTATCGAAGCTGTACTTCGTTTTGAGACGGCATTTGTTTGTTTTTTTGTATTTTTTTTACTGTTTCTCGTTAACACACAAAAATCAGTCTTAATTTTTAGCTGTCAGAATCAATTGGGTTAATTTTACATAATGGTAATGTGCAGTTCATACATGCGAATATATGTTGCACTAGCATATTAACTTTAGTTTTTAACGAACAATCTTCAATGTAAATTTTATCTGCATTTTTTTGTTGTTGATGATTTCACATCATTTTAATGCATAATAACTGAAAAATATATAGGCAAGTATTTTTTTAATATCCTTTGAATTACTTTTCATGCAATAACATGAATTTTTTGAGGAATAATTAATTGCATATACTTAATATTACCTTTAAATTAGTTTATTTATCATCACCAGTATTCATTCCACATCATGTTTAATTGGCTGTTACTGAAGTAAAATCAGCAACGTGAAAATCGAAAAAAACTTATAAGCTATTTATTATAAAATTGTAAGAAAATATTTGAAATTTGAAAGTAATTGTTTAGTTATACAGAAATGCCTCAAATTATAACGGCATGATAGTGTGATGTTGTTTAGGTAACAAGCAGAAAAGTTGCGCTGATTTTCGCAGATAGTTATAGTCGCTTAACGAGTACATAGTTCATCACTTCTTCTCGATTTGCTTAATTTTTTTACTTTCGTTGTTGTTTTGTAAAATCAGTCTCTTTTCCACATTATTAATAGAACTGTTATCAAATGCATAACGCATTTTATTTTATATTGCATTTCTCGGCTTATTTTGTTTCTCTCTTTTTTCTTACATTGATAATGTCATTGATTTTAATCGTAAAAAAGTTTTAAGCACAAAATAATGCTTGCATTACAACCAAACATCTATGAAGTATTAAAAATATATAATTTTTTGATGAAACTTCACTTTTAAAATTGAAAACGATTAGTGAAATTTATTCGCTAATCGTTTTCAGTAGAGTCGTATCAAAGCACATTAAATGTAATCAAAGGTTTCTAAACTTTTTTTTTGAAAGGAAGAGAATGGATCATTCACATGAATGCATGTTTACTCAAGGATTAATGGCAATGAAAAATACTCTTTATTCTTTGGATCAAAATTTAGCTCAAATAAAGCCGTGGAAATTAATCGTAGGAACTGCTGCTAGTGTGCTTATTTTTCAGCACATTCGACGTGTGTGGAAAGCATCAGAGCAACCGTTATATTTCCGGTAATGTTTAGAGACTTGAAATTGTCATCGCATTCTAACAGTTTTAGTTGATTACGTAATTTTCTCACTAACTAAAATTGGGCACTTTTATAAATTTTATAACTTTTCATTAATGTAATATTAATTTGTTATTATACGGTAACTTTGACAATTCATTTATTTAAGCAACTGCTTTTATAAATTTATCTGAAAATATTGAAGTTACAGGAGATTAGATTTAAAAAGTGCGCACCTTGTTTGGTACCGAAGCAATATTTATCATAATGACTTGCCTTTGTTTTTAAATTATTATGAATTTACCATTTATTAGCTGAAGACTGAACAAAATTACTGTTTAGAGATGCTTGGTAAATGAGTTATCATTCCATATCGAATCCTTAGATGAATTTTTTTTAGGTCTCCGAGATAACTTTTGATTAGTATAAAATGAATCATAGAAACTAAATTTGTAGTAAACATCAATTAATGTATTTGTGTTTCATATTTATAGAATTTGCAAACATGGCTGTAAAACATCATGCTAAAAATACCTTTTTAGTGATTTTATTTTATAGGAAACATGAATATTTCACCAGAACATGTGTAGTAAATTCTAATATAAAGTTATATTTTCTTACATATTCTAGGCTTCGTGGTAAAATTTTTTCCATAATTTGTCGGCTACCTACTGTGCGAAAAAAACTTGAAGAACAGTTAGAAAATACACGGAAAAAAATGTATCATGAAATTCATAAGTGTGACCATACCGGTGTTTTCCACTGTGTACTCCCAGAAACTGGTCTGGATAGTACAAAAATTATCAGTACAGCGAGTAAGTTTTTGAAAATTTCGCACTACATGAGTAGTCTTTTATTTGCATCGACTAATTCTTTAACACTCCCTTTTAGAAGAATACAGTGATATGACGGAAACAGATGTTTCATCCGGTAAAGTGAGTGGTGCCGTTTATACTGACCATAACGATATACAACATAACCTACTTTCGAAAGTAATTATTAATTTAAAATATCCTTATTTTAAGTAAGAATACAATATTCGCGCAGTTTTATAAAAAAACATTGTGATTACAGGTGTTTGATATTTACGCATTCTCTAATCCACTTCATCCTGATGTTTTTCCCGGGTGTAGGAAAATGGAAGCTGAAATCGTTCATATAGTAGGAAATCTCTTCCATGGAGGATCAGATTGTTGTGGAACGGTACGCAAAATTTTTTTTCATACATTCTACACTTCAAACATTTTTGTTCATGCTCGGATGCTTAAAGTAATGTTTAATTTTAATTTCAATCTACTGTCAACATCATATTTAATTTGGAATTTTTGCAGGTTACTTCGGGTGGGACAGAATCAATTGTTCTGGCAATGCTTGCTTATCGTAATTTAGCAAATGCTCGAGGCATATCAGAACCAGAAATCTTGGTTCCAATCACTGCTCATGCAGCATTTGACAAGGTTAGTTTTGAAGCTTGCAATGTAAAGATTAGATTACGATAATTTCTAGTATTATAAATCTTGAGAGGAAGAATTCGACTTCAAATTTATGAAATCCAGTTGATTTTTTTTCGTCTTTTTAAGGCAGCACATTTATTTGGTATGCGCATAAAACATATACCCGTTGATGGTGATCAAAAAGTCGACATAAATAAGATGAAACGAGTTATATCAAGAAATACTTGTGTTGTAAGGTTTTTCTAGCTATTTTTTGTAATATGAAATTGACCAATTAATAATTTCGACATATGTTTTTCAGCTTGTTGGATCAGCACCAAACTTTCCGACAGGTACAATAGACAATATCGAAGAAATCGCGAAAGTATGCATTGAAATGAACAGAAATGAATTTTTTTGTGCTATCTTTCTTAAAGTCTCAAATTGTCTCGTAAATAATCATCATTCTGGATAAAATTTGAATAACGTTAGCTTCAGCAAACAAATTAAATTTCAGATTGGACAAAGCTATGACATTCCGGTGCATGTTGATGCTTGTTTAGGGGGTTTCTTGATAGTTTTTATGGAAGAAGCTGGTTATCCTCTGAAACTGTTTGATTTTCGTCTCGACGGTGTTACATCTATATCGTGTGATACACACAAAGTTAGCTCATTTTTAAAACTATTTCCGAAGAAGGAACTGTAATCAAGTATAAGTTCGACAAAGTGGATATATAAGTAGCTGTATTTAATTATATTCTGAGAAGTAAAAGCGAATTCTAGTATGGCTATGCTCCAAAAGGATCGTCGGTGGTATTATATCGAAAACCGAAATATTTGCACTATCAGTATATGAGCATCCCAGGATGGACTGGTGGTATTTATGCTACACCGACTTTAGCAGGTATGATTATTTGTTTGTTTGTTTTTTGATAAGGAGATGCATATGTTGCAAATTTAAACGCTAGTTTAGAGACCAAATAAATTTTCAAAATCTAATCTCATTAATGATGAGCAATACCAACCTAGTCTCAATTTGAATTTTGGTTGTAGTATTTTTGGTTTAAGTCGACAAAAAAGCTTATTGCAAAGTTTAGGAAGTCGCTCTGGTTTGGCGATATCACTAGCTTGGGCTACCTTGCTTTATTTTGGGCATTCTGGTTATGTGGAACGGACTAAAGAAATTATTGCATGTGCTCGTCGCATAAGCTGTGCGATTATGGTAATTTGAGTAAATCATTATGGAAAGTTTTCATGAAAAATCTTTGAAATTTGAAGTTGTAATCTTCAATGTCTATTTTAGTTTAAGCGATATTTTGTTACTATAGCAAAATTTTAAGTGATAAAGTACTAATCATAATTTTATTTTTTATTGCATTAGAAAAGTAAAATAACTACTTAAATTTAATAAAGAAATTAAAATTACCTACTGATATATCCTGTTTTTCTTTCTTTATTTCTACTTAATTAATTATCGGCTTTGCATTTTCAAATGTATCTTATGCAGTACCATGGGCATAATTGGGCTTTTTTACTTTTGCTGATGTTGAGTATGATTAGAGAGTATACAGTGTAATTGTTTCAGAACGAAATTGATGGATTACGTTTGCTTGGTACACCTGATGTATCTGTTGTAGCATTCACTAGTGATTCTTTCAATATTTATGCCCTGGTAGATGAAATGTCTGCCCTTGGATGGACTTTAAATTCAATACAAAATCCTGCGGGGTAAGTTTCTTATATAACCATATTTTTAAGAACAGCATGTTTGCATTTCTGGAAATTCTATTAAAGATCATTTCACTGAGAACAAATTTCCTAGACTAGTTTACTAACTCATATTGTTGCTGCCGTCATATGACAAACCAGGTACAACAAATAAATTTTATTGTATCTATTATGTTTAAAGTTCTTTGTGATCGAATATATGAATCGTTTTATTTTCCATTACGTCAGTTGTGAATAAATGAATTGGTTTCACAATTTTATTTATGATAGTTTGATTCTAGTATAGTGCAAATTTGTTTACTGGACTAACTTTTCGGTACTTTTACTAATCCCAAGTGCTTTTGATTTTCTTCATTATAATTGATTACTTCTGAACCCGAAAAATGGTTTGAGAGATCTTTTGTATTTAGAGCACATATATGTGTTACGTACAACACAGCCCTTGCTGGTGCATGGAAATCGTTTACAAATGATTTGCGGAAAGTTGCTTGCATTCTAATGAACGACCCAAACAAAGAAAAATGTTCAAACATGGTATTTCTTTAAAAAGTTGAATGTTTTAAATTGTGTACTTCTGATCGTGAAATTTGCATCTTCCAGGCTTCAATATACGGTCTTGCAGCAACTATTCCGGATAAACAATTGGTCAGTGATGTGGCTTATTGTTATTTAGATGCTTGTTACGCTGCACCTCCAAAACTTTGATCTCACCATAGGAACGGATATGATTTTCTCTCATTTTCTGGTTATAATTCTCTTTCTTTTCCAATATTTTTGATTTGAAAATTTCACTTCTGTTCGTGAATACACATTTATCATTTTCTCACTATTTTCAATACTAATTTATAGTTGTTTTGTCAAGACGATCTGATTTTGTATTGTTCACTGCTTTAAAATCTTTGTACTGACAAAAACTGTGGGAAAGCAGAACAAAACATTTTTGTTGCTAATCGTAAATGCATTAAAAGAATTATTTGTGAGAACGAATCGCATGCTTCATTTATTGGTTTCCTTAATTTTCGAGCACACTATCACTGATGGTTGTTTTGAAGAATTGTAATGCATTTTAGTTTATTGGTACGAAGGTGAACAAGTTTAAAGATGATGGTTATTTATTTGAGAGATACTTTGCAATACAAGCGCTGATGAGAATGTAGGCTGGCTATAATGGGAAATTTGTATAGAACAAATTTTTGGTATTTTGTTGTATATGTAATCATATTTTTTTGCGCAAGAATAATTTGTTAGTATTTATTTGTTGTTTTGAACCTGCCTGATTCATTTGTCATTGTATATGAGACAGCATTACAATCGCGGTTACTGTTAGTCACCTATAGATGATATTTTATCTTAGTGTTTAATGCATTTCTGATTGTGAATAGTTTTAATAATCATACTATGTTCTACTGTAGAGAATCTAAAATTAATAAATAATGTTGTTTTCGTTAATTGCTAAAGAAAGATACACAAATGAAGTGACCTTGGAAATGATTATTCAGTTTTTGGAAATCTATAAATTCACTGCTTGAAACTAAAGATAGCTTTCACTAAGCAGTTACGTGAATCAAAAGTCAAATCATGTTATATGTTTGTTTTAGGTATAACTGCATCATATTGCTCAATGAGATGCATATTTGCTGTAAAAAATTGCGATTCATAATATGTTTTGGCTTTTTGACCTAAATTACACTCAATACAACTTAGTTAAATTGCATGGTTGATTCGTTATTTTGGTAATACAGAAACTTAAACCTAGTCACTGAAAAAAAGACAATAGATATATAATGAATGGTTCATAATGTCTTTGTACTTGTTCTACAAAATATGCTGCAGATAAATAACGATATTGCTCAAACTCAAGCAAAAAATTTAAAATAACGAATTTTGTTCTATATCAGTGAATAGTATTTGGGTTGAAGTGTGAATGAGAAGTTTTGTAATTTAGATTTCAATGACTTGGAAAACAGTTATTGTGAGACAAATTGCTTGTTTTAATCATCAATTATTAATTATAATACAATGTAGAGCAGATGGAATTTTTCCTTTGAAACTTTTAGCATGCGCAAAGTATAAACTAATCAAATAATAATTTTCATTGTCATGTGTGGAAATGGTTTGGTCTTCCTTGTAGTGGTCAAAGGAGTGTGGTGCCAGCAATTAATCTTCACTGGCCTAATGGCATGGTCTGAACGATTTGATTCAATTGGTCATACTAAAATGTTGCACAAATACGACATCCTTTTCTGTTTCCTTCCCCTTCCATTCCATTCCCTTCCATTTTCTATTCTTTTCTTTCAAAAATTTTTAATATTACTCTTTTGTCAACATTACATATGTTTACTTCTCAAACGCATTTCATTTTTTTACCTCATAACCTTTATACCTCATAAATTTCTAACTCCAATGAGTTAGACTTTTCAATTTGCTGCATGAAATTCTCATTGACACTATAATAAGATGAAATTATTATGTTTAAAAATTTCTGCCGTAATTTTTTCTAGCAGTCATCGACATTGAGCATCTACTAAAGTGCTGCAAATTTTAACTGTTATTTATTAAGGGAAATGATTCGGCTCTGAAATTTGCGTATTAGAGTTATCATTTTCAATGACTGTAATCCGACGATGTGGGAGTCAAAAGTCAAATAATCGAATTCATAGACATCACAGCGTTTTACAGCACAAATTGAAAAATGATCTGGTTGATTCTGATGGTGTGTAAACTTTTTTTGATCATGAAATGAGTCATATATATTAACTAATAATTACAATTTGCACAGGAAATCGTTTTTAAGTTAAGAAAGTATCAGAATATTACTGTTTTTTAAGGTGGGTTGTTAGCTGTTGAAACAAATGACGAAGAAACTCTGAAGTCTATAATTTCGAAAACAAAGCAGATACTGAGGAGTGAAGTTAAAGATATTTACCTGAAAGATTGGACATTATTAGAAATTGCTATCATGCTCGGCCATCGTCAGTGTGCCGAAATATTGTTGCAGAATGGAGCAGCTGTGAATGTCGAAGGTTTGTTACAACAAATCATTCACTTTTTTTTCGATTTGCTTTTTTCATTTCAGAAATCTGCTATCAGTCGAGAAAAACTTCAACCATACAGATTCTGTTCAAAAATTTAACCTTATCAACTTTAAGACTGTCCTATGGAACGCCGTTTGCAACAAATTCGGGAGCGTTCTCAACTTTTAGCTGATAAAATTCAATCACTGAGAGTTGCCACCATTCAATATAAGGTTATATAATAATAAATACATACATACATATCTAATATAATATGTAGTATGTGTAATATATATAAATTATTAGCTCTACTTCCTCATATTGTTTTTCCAACCAAATTAGAAGTTATATAATTATTTTTCAGTTCCAAAAAAATTTCATTGTCTTTTTTACCACCTAAAGATGTACAAACATGGTAGGCATTTGCAGGATAAATGGGAGGAATTGCTGTACTTGGAGAAACGTTTAGAACAATTAAGAATAATGAAAGCTGTTGTTCAAAATA
This sequence comes from Thelazia callipaeda, assembly GCA_900618365.1. Taxonomy (NCBI): domain Eukaryota; kingdom Metazoa; phylum Nematoda; class Chromadorea; order Rhabditida; family Thelaziidae; genus Thelazia; species Thelazia callipaeda. The sequence goes on from UYYF01004469.1 coordinate 60,142, forward strand.
CCATTTTGTTGAAACCGTTGACTGATATCCAAGCAGTTGTTTCTGGTAGTGATCAAGTCACAGTTTATTGGCAAAATAATTGGCAACAGAATGTAGATCTTGTCGTCAATTATAAAGGTTTATTATTGTGCAGTTGCATAATTTAAATGCATGCTTCAACCATCACTTGTTAAGTATTTAAAACAATCATTAGGCAAACGTTTTTGCAAGGTTTCTGTGTAGAATACAAAAAAATCAAGAAAATTTTAAATAGTTTAGTTGAATGGAGTTTATGCGATGACTTCAGCAGTATTGAAGGAAGTTTGCAAGTAAATAATGTTACAAGAAATGAATTTGTGATTTCGACATTAAAACATGGTCTACGATATTCAGTTCGCGTCAGTGCTGCCACAATTCGAGGATATAGCTATCCAACCCGAACAACGCCTCCACTGCTTTTAGTTTCAAGTATATTACAAATCTTTATGATGCGTTGTAGTTTTCAAAAAAATAGCAAAGTTTTAAAGTGGAACAGGTGAAATGAATACAAAGCAATGATTTAAATTAAAACCCATTCTAAGCAAACAATGCAATGAATTCATCCAGTGTGTATCATTTTTATGTTGGGAAGATGTGCTGGATAGTATCAAGAAGAAATCTTGCTCAGATGATATTGCGCAACTTCTTATGGATGTTCAGAAATACCGTTCATCACCTATTTGGCAGACTTGTAAATGTTATAAGTTGTTTGAATTTATTTAAAAAAAGATCTGTTTCCTACATTTTTGAAGGTCCTTGAATTTCGTGTTTTCAATTATATGTGCTGAACATCATGCACTTCTTTTCTAAAACTCGGATGACAAAAGAACTTGCAGTATTTCCCAAGATAAACGAAACAGACAAAAAGAAAAAAGGAAGTAAAAGTAGTTTTTTCGCTGGTGCTTCACGCTTACCGAAAGTTGTACAAAGGTTTGTCAGTCAAAACTAAACTCTTGTTTACTCTGAGACAACTACAATTAAGTTATTATTTGATTCACATTTGAAACTAGAGATTTTTTCATTATAAATTCATCAGTAGAGTATTTTCGTTTATTTTTTTCATGGAAAAACATTTTTCAGTATTTGTGTAATCTCACGGAACGTTTATGGATTAACAGTTTGATCATACCTATAATTGATAATAATCAGTGCTTTTTAGCGGTATATATTTGGTTAGTATCATTTATTCAGAAATGAAAATTTGCACAATTGATGAATACCTGCCAATTTTTCTCATTGATCACAATAAATTTTGTATCAGCAAAGTAAGTTTGAATTTTTAATAATTTTGATGTTTATACAGTCTTATGTTTTATAATTGATTGAACTATTTGGAAACTGCAAATGTTGAGAATATTATTAAAATATTTCCTTTCTTTCCTTAGGAAGAGATGTATTGGGCCATGAAAATGTCTCTGGCTTGGAATGAAATGCAGATTTTTCGTAGAACAGGTAGTTCAGCTTCATCGAATTCCTATTTTCGCAACAAATTTATTGATGCTGCAATGGAAATGCATGCATTACTTGGAGTCAATGATATTGGCAGGTGAACTATCTTTTCCTTATAAAAATTCAAGTACGAAAAGTCTTTCTTCTAAATGAACATTTATCATGAACTGAAATAGCAGAAAAGTTATCTCTTTTCAGGGTTCATCACGAACCTATTGTTGATGAAGTGAATTCAGTCTCCTTCATCCTTACTATTCGTTTTGCTAATGGAATAGAAGTTTGTCAGGTCACTGATCTTTATGTTTTAATTCTATTTTAATTTTTAGAAAATTTCACTGTTCGTGCTTATTTTATCACACTTTTTTTTTTCGATATTTTGTGAAACAATAAAGTTTCAGTAAATATCTAGCAAATTTAAAAACTTTTTGCTCTATCTCTTCGACTTTCCTAGTGCATGAAATTGCAATGAATGTCTAAAAATAATCGATGACGATGAGAATCAAAAAAGTTTCAGAGTTTAGCAACAAAATGGTTGCCATTGCATAAGGTAGCTCGCAAACGTGGAGGAATTTATCAAGCGATTGATATTTTGTGGGACGAGATTTCTAGGATTTTAAGTTTTTTCGAATCTTCGTACTTATCGCTTCAAAAAGGACTATATATGTTCTATATGAAACTCCACTCATCTTTGAATTCTGTAAATGTTTTAGTGCGTCAGAAGATGCCGTCAGTACTTCCATACACCTTAATAAGGTTATTTTTATTTACATTAAGACTTAATGTCAGAAGGCATATAGTTCTATTTTGGCTGTTATCATTTTCGAGCTTCACGTTCGAAATATTTTAAAACTTCAGGACATGTGTTCTAGTTTCCATTTCTAATTTTATTTCTTTTTTTTTAAAATCGCTTCTGTTTAAATCAATTTTTATATCACCAAGTGTGCTTAGTGAAAATTCATTCGTAAGCATTCAGTTCATTTAATTGCACAATTGTGATGAATACCAAAAAACTCCAAAAATTTAATGAACTCGATTTATCTTCAGAATTTCAAAGAGTACAAGAAAGTGACTTGAGCATTTCTTGACCGGTAGAACAAATACTTGATCTGATTCGTAAAAACAAATAACATTCTTTTTCAGTCAAAGTTGCTTACACTCTGCATAATTTTTAATTATGACGATTTTTTTAAAGTTTCAGCACTTCACGTAAAAAACATTAAGCCTGGAAAACCTTGCTACTTTTATAGTGTTTGCTCTATCAAATTTTTAAAATTAAATTCGACTTTAGTAAAAGTCTATACCAAGTTAGACGATAACCACTGCATTGCTTGTTTTCGAAAAAACGTGAAAATTGAGTGTGCATTGGACCGAATATGTTATTGTTGTGACAAACTTGCTTTTTAAAGAGAAAATCCACATATAACGAAGGAAGAATGGGACTGGTTACGATTGTTGGAAATAAATGCTTTCATCCTGCCAACGCCTATACAGTTTAGATTTCATAAAGCGCTACTTAAAGCAGCGAATCGCTTACTTCAAGATCTCGAAGTTGACGTAGATCTTATTCCAGATCAACGGCTATATCGTTTACAAGTGTTTACTCTACGATTTGGTGTTTCCTTCATCATTTTAAGTGATTACTGTCTTTCTCTGAGTAAGCGAAAACAGTCTGACTTATTAGCTTTTAAATTCAAAACTTTAAAGAAATATGTAGATGTAGGACTTCTTCCGAAGAACAGTGATTATTCGATGTAGTAATAGCATTGTAATTGGAAAACGTATAAACACGCACTTCATAGATTTCCTTATACACAATCCGAATCTTTCGAAACTCATACTGGAGAATTACGTGAATTGCTAAGGAAAACCAAATATTGGAATTAGGCTCAAGTATATATTTGTCACTTTTACAGTTATTTCCCAAAGTTGAAGATGTATGTACTGCACCAAGAAGCTCGTCAATCAAACTCTTACCTATAGAAAAAGGTTGCATCCCACTTCCGCTACAAGTGTTTGAGATAAGTAAGTTCATCAACTTTACATTTATTCCTAATCTTACATCTCTCTTGCTTGTTCAGAAATCAAAGCTGATGTACATGGCAATAGAACATAAATTACAAATTCTGAACACCATTTTATGATGGTTTTTTTAACGTTCTCTCTGTTGTGAGAGGATGTTTGGAAATTTAACAAGAGTATGGGTAATTCTATCCAAAATATAGTGCAGACTGATTCTTCTCAAATTATTTTTAAGCCTGCGTTATCCATAGAAACTGATATAGTGTTTCAGTTCATTATTGTACTTATGATGCGAGTTTCATTAGCAATTGTTGTCGTCTCTCCCTCTTTATCGAACATTTTTCAACGGTATGTATGCGTTACAAACAAATTTTGAGAGCCTTATATTTTAAGGTATTAAAAGAACTCATTTCAAAAGACCTTATTTCAGTTAGTTCAGTACGAACAACGGAGCAGCCTGCTTGAAAAAGACATTGTTGTTTATGCTGGTGTGCTAACAAAACTCGATGAGTTCCAACAAAGGTCTGCTACTATCATGCAATTTTTATTCTCCACAACTGTTTTCAAGAGTTCCGTGTCTGGAAATTCTATCACTAATCTCAAGTATGCAATTTTAGACTAGAAACCATATGCAAATCAATGAGATGGATTGGTGATATTGTTTCTATCGCGCGTGACGAGCAAGCTAAATGCGCTATATCACTAGCACACTTATTATTCGTTTGTAATATTATTGAAAACAAGGATTGCAATGAAGAATGTAGAAAGAATGTGAGGAGATACGTGCTTCTGACGTGCATTTTCCATACAATTCAAAATAGAATTACCACTATGAATGTATATAGAACTCCCGATTACAGGACACAATGACTCAAACTGGAATCTTGCGTCCTCGCCTGGAGTCAAAATCCGACACTCCACCAACCAATATATTCCCACAACTATGGCTCGACAATCGTCCTGTATCACTGAAATCTTCACCTAAAACAAAGGTTATCAAAGTCAACATTGCATATCAATCAGGTCCTACATGTGGCTCCTCGGTACGGGTACAGGTGGCTCCAACAACTACAGCAAGCGAAGTCGTTGCTCTGGTCATTAGACAGCTACCAGTCACAGCCAGGACATCCGAAGAGACTTCTGATTCTGAAGATTTTTGTCTGTCATCAGTGGTAGGCTGCAGAGAACGTAGATTACGAGACGACTTCCCACTCATCCAATTACAAAAACCGTGGTCAGATGGCCGTCTGTTCGTAAGACGCCAGGATAGCATACTGGCAGCTTTACAACAAGGTAATGAAGCAACAATTTAAGATAAGACTGATATATCACTGCATGTTATGACACGGCCATCATGAAATATTCGTGAATTAGATTTATGTGCTGTATATACACCATAAACTTGCTAACTGCACAGTGTTTATATATGTTTAGTTCAAGAAAAACATTGTTAGGAGAATTAAATATATAAACAGTTCAAATACGAAACTCCAAGGATGTACAGAGAAACGAAGAAAACAGATTGAAAGTTATTTCAAAACTGAACTGGCACAACTAGAATAATCTTAAATGATGTATAAAAACGATGATGAAAAAAGCTTTGAATGAAGAAAAAGACGCCATTACAATAAAATTGCAGCAAGATATTTAAGTTGACGGTAAAGCTATAATACAAACATGATGTCTAACAATAAGAAGTATCCATTAATATCACCATACTGAAATACAACTTATGAAATTAACTCCTTCAATGTAAACAAGATTAAGTACGACTATTAATTATGGAACACATCTAAAAAAATTTCAAAGCGGACCAGTAAGATATTACGAATAATTATAATTACAAGAAACCGCAAAAATGTAACATCAGTCTTAAGTCATATGATGGCAACAGCTCACATAAGACAAATATCTAAAATTGCTGGCCACTTAACCGAACAATTAAGTTATTTGAATACCTAAAAAACCAACTAAGCAAATGAGGAATCGGAGAGTGCCCCCTCATCTTTGAATGACAAAAATATTTAGCATCAAGAATCATTCTTTCAAATTTTCCAGCGAAATAAATTCTAAAAATTGCGAAACAAATAACGATCACTGATGTGAAACTCGCAACTGCTCGCAATCAACTGCCGCTCATGTCATTAATTTGACATATGAATTATAATTTGATACGTCTCTCTTGAGAATTTCACGCACTGGTCCCATCACACGCTCAAATCGGGCTCGATCCAATTTCACACATTTTAAAGGTGTTTTAGCAATTACTGTTGCAGCTCGAGGTCGGTCCAAGAGCAAAGCTATTTCTCCTAAAAAATTTATTGACGAATTTCGTCATAACTGAAATGGTTAATTAGAACCGAAGTACTGGACTTAACACCAAGTTATAGTCAGGAAAAAAATGGGTAAGCATATTTTGAGGATGTATACCAAAATAATCTGATGAGGACAAATGCCCGACGATTTCGAAAGGTGCATCGTCACTTCGTTTTTGTAATACATCTGCTTGTCCTTCAACAATAATAAAGAACTCATCGCCAGGATGTCCCTGAATGAAGAAATAAGTAAAAAAGAAGCATTAGTTCGGAATGTACATAGCTATACTGATTGAGTTTGACTGTAACATGGAGTTTATCTTAGGATAAAACGAAAAGCGAAAGACAAATGCCTGAGGAAGTAATTAGTCCAAAAAATAAATATAAATAGAGGAAGCATTTATTCTGGTATATATGTAAGAATAAAACTAATTAATTTGATAAAGAAACTGATTCTGATGCGATGTAAATATGCAACATGCAGAAATCTAGTCTAAAAACAAATATTTAGAAAAATGCGGAATTATAAACTGCGCATATCAAGCTTAGTGAACTGATTTCAAACGCATATACCTGCTCAACTACATGGGTCCCTGGTTCAAAATCGCAGCGTTCTAAAGCATCGGCGACATTGGCTCTTTCCCACTTATCAAGGTCAGCTAAATATCAAGTTATTAAATGCTTTTGCTTAAAGCTTTGTTCAAAATATCTTCAACTGAATTAAAAACACGAGCAACACGTAAGGTAGCACAACCACAAAAATGAATTAGACGTTTACATATTAAGTAGTTATGTAAAAAATTAATGTGAGCTTAAAATTTCCAAAGAATGGAAGCCAAACCATAATTCATAATCTCAACTATAACAAAAATAAAAAAAGTCATGGTTAGTTTGCTACAAACCAGCTTCATTTACGCAAAAGATAATGAAAACCAATAAAAAACTTACAAAGAATTTGAACTTTAGACAAAAATTCATCATAGAGCTTTCTTTTCCGCATTGTTGATCCCATCAAAATTTGCCGATAAGTGATACGGTCAATAGCCCAACATTTCACGACATCTGATTTCGCAATCACTGTTGCAGCACGCGGTGTGCCATATATAAGAGCAAGCTCACCGAAACTACCACCATCTTTGATAGATAATACATATTCACCACTCACAAAAACGTCAACCTAAAGAAGTAACATGGTAAGATTTGAAAAATAATGTCTATCTCCCATATTCACTAATCCCTTAATTTCAGGAAGTAAAAGAGTGAGACTATATTAAGCTAAAACGATAATCTACAAAAAAATCAGAACGATAAAGTTCGGTAAATCACGATCATTCCTCCACTTCATGAAACAGCATTAGTGTTTACGATTAGCGAATCGAATTCTTTCACATTTTAATCCCGCAAAATGAAGGAAAAACATACATCACCGGAATCGATCACGTAAAAATTATCTCCTTCTTCTCCTTGCTCAATAATAGTTTCTCCTTTCTTCTTTTCAACGGGGAACATGGCATCAAATATGGCCTTTTGTTCATCTCCCTAGAATAAATAACTACAGTAATAAGTTGGTTCCTTAAACGTTAGATGAAAGACATCTAAAAATGTTCTACTAAAACTTAACACCAAGATATTAATATTCCATGACAGAAACAAAATTCATCTAAATAATTACCAAAGCTAATCACAGCCGTATGCTTTTGCAAAATAAGAAATTCCTCTAAATTTTATTGAAGCAAAATGAAGGAATAGATTGTAGCATACTTCGAGATGTGAGAACAAAATGTTCTTGCACATTGCTGCTTCAAGAGCCCTTCGAGTTTCTTCATCCTTAGGTATCACAACCTTGTCATAATTCGCGGCTTCATTTTCATCGGGTACCTGAATAATAAACCAAATAAAAGTGAGATTTTTGACAAATTTTAGCAAAATTTCTCTCAATAATTTGCAAAAAATAGCAGTAAGTAAAAACACAAAAACCAAAGAAACAAACATACTTCGGCACTCACTGCAAGACGTCGTCTGTTCCCTTGCTGTATTTTTGGAGGTTCATCAATAGTATCATCATCATCTGCCGCGTCTGTTCGTGGACTAGATGTCTAAATGTAGTAGCGGTAAAAATTTGTGAAAATAAAGACTAGAACAACCAATTAGGTAGATAAAGGTACACTAATAATTTGTTAGCAATGAAACAATTACCAGCTTTACAAACATGATTTACTTGATGAGCTCTATATTTCTTATTAGGAACCACTGAACGTTTTTTTATAACCCTGTATTAATTAGCAGAATTGACAAGAAAATAAATGACAAATACCACAATAATGCTCTTATCATGGCAATGACTCTTGCTCGTACTAGTGGTAACAGTAGCAGCAGTATCTGGAACACTTAAATTAGTAGTAACCACAGTGGAAGTTACAGTAGTAGTAGTATTAGGAGAAGTAGCAGTAGCGAGGCGAGAGATACCCATGCCCAAATTGCGATGCTTTTTCACACTCAAATGCTGACCCATTTTCCAAAATAAACATATGTTTGGAAGCTTCTTGGAACCTAAAACGGGCGACTACAAGTACAGACACCTCTGACCGATTCGCGTTCACGACACTTTTGCAGTTGTGTACTAGTGTGCATACATTTCTATTTGTATTTATATGTGCATGCGTGCATGCTGCGTGCGTGCCTTCGTACACTTACACCCATAATGGTAATGAAAGCGGAAGCAAAACAGCGCACTGACGAAGTGCTAGAAGAAAGCAAAACCGCTGTCATGTTGTTATATACATAACTAAGCAAGACAAATATGTTACGTGCAAAATAAATAGATATTTACGTGTAAACATATACGTACACATATGTAGATATACCATCGAATATACATGTATGTACATGCGCTCGTATGAGTATGTATAGCGAGCAGCGAGTAATGCAGTAGAACTTCTTTGCTTCTCTCATAGTAAGATCTCTTTCTGCTTCAGTGTTGTTTTCGAAATACGCAAATCGCTAACCTCTTCCCGTTGATTAACACTGTAGCTTCTCACTTTTCCTGTTCGACAACTTTACTTTCAACATTAACTTGCCTTTCAACCTGAAGGAAAGTAAGCATCAACAAGCGAGCGGAGAGCCAGTAGTCAGCCAAACTAATGCAAACTATAGAATAAGCAACTTGAAGGAGGAAAGTATGGCAGGATTATGATGCACTTCAGTGGTAAAAATGAATTAAGGGTAAGAATAGTAGTGGGGTGGAGTAGAGTAGAATAGAGTGGAGTAGGGTAGAGTAGAGTGGAGTAGGGTAGAGTAAAATGAATAGAGCGAAGTAGCTGCAGCAATCAGTTTGCTGTCTAGCAAAGGAAGCAAAACAAATTTTATTGATAAGTACTATCTTTCCCTGCCACCCATGATTTGCCATACGACTACTATGCGATTCATGTAGAACATCATTCTTTATGGTACCAGCAAGAAGCTTTACAAATATGGTGTAATGCAACGTAAAGTTATCAAACAAAGTTAAAAACAAGCAATTGTTGGCCAGTAATAGCCAACGAACGAAATGTAACAATGACCATAAATAATCATCCTTACAGGGCTCATTGAGAGAGAGCATTTTCGATGCCCGTGCATCCATATATTTTACTCTCATTGATAATATTTCGTTTTGCTGCTTTCTGACACATATTATCATTAACTTCGCATAGATAGCCCACAATATTTGATGTCATGAATAATTACTTTGACTTCACGACAACGCAATACAGTAAGAAAGAAATACCTGAGATCTTTGGTCATACAGTTTCTCGAAATGTTCTTTAAGAAACAAGATTGGATTGTCAGGTTTGTTTATACACAATCTAACAATTGCCTCTTTGACTAACTGTTGGATGTTATGTCGTTGAACGTAAGCCTGACACTGAGCTAGCTGCGCCTCCTCACTGCCACCTCCAGATGCCATATCCAAACCACACTAAAAATTAGTGTTCAAATCATCGACTTTATTCGATCAGAATTCGTAAACGTGTCATTACCAGCAACTCATACACAACAACAGCGATCAAATATCAAGCAGAAAGCGTAAGATGCTATTCTTTCTCCACACAAACCTCCATCATTCTTGATAGTAGGCATTTCACTTCATATTATATGCACACACTTAGCTCATTCCTAGTATTAGAATAGTCCCTATAAACTGCTCAATGAAGTGATGATTGAAGCACTCGAAAACAATTGAGAAAGCAATAAATGTCAAACCCCTCTGCATTCATTAGATAACAATATTGGTAGATGGATACTGAGAAAACCACAGAAAAAAAAAGTGAATATTTATATAAACTGAAATTCCGTGTTTACATGTTGTTATCAGTATTATGTTATTAATATAGAGTAGATATAAAATACAAGAGGAAAGTCCAATAATCTCGAAAAACAATTCTAACAAGATTCAATATATCTTTAAAGTAAAAGAATAAAATAGACAATTGATTAATGTGGACCAGCTGACATAAGAATAATCGATAATAAGCGGAAAACTAATGAAGGAAAAGTTCTCACCGTTGCTGCATCATTTCACACTTCTAAAGAGTTAATCGAGAATCGCCACGAGGGATCTACAATATCTTAATGTGTATCTTCCAGCTTCAGCATCACATTCCATAAACTAAATATTGATGACTGGAAAGCTTGAAAAATTCATACCTCACAAAAGGTTATCACTATTCACCACTCTATTTACGAATTCAAACTCTTGGGACTTTCTTTTGTCATACACGACCAGAAAATACTCAATCCTATGTGCAGAGATGAATCACATTATTCTCGCACTACCAAATATTTAACAGCCCATGAATACTACTAGTTTAAACTTGACAGCAACTAAATACTACATTTTTTCAATTCATATTTATTATTCAAAATCAATGTCCTGTTCAGCGAAACAAAAGACCCTCTCTTCAACAAAAACGTAAAAATGAGGTTTATTCTCATGTGCCGAAGTATTTCTACACCATAAGACATACGAAACTAAAATTCGTTGCAGTCAACCATTCAGTTCTCACTACACGCACAGAACATTCAAATCATTTCCACTTCACTTTTGACAAAGTTTTCTTGCACTTTCAATCACTCTGTAAAAGGAGGCTGCACATAAAAATGTGTAATCTCTTCCACAATCTCAAAACCTGCTCTAAATGCAGTTATGGCGTGAACATCAAAAAGTATTCGAGAATTTCGTACCTTACGATTGTTACATGAAAAGAGAGTTCATATAAATCTTGAAAATTTGTAGCGCAAAAAACTGCTCGTATAAAGACTACCATTTAACAACATTGAAATCGATAGCTCGACAACAAGCAAAAAAGCGAGCTGACGAGAGCCATTATCAAACAACAGGTGCATGATGTATACAAAGGAAAACAGATGTACTAAAAGAAACTGTGAATTTACGACCATTATACTGATCTTGAAACCACATTATCCTTACCAAGCAAATGCCGAAGTATCTAGAAAAAACACATATATTGTAAGTTTAAATTTAATGCAGCCAGATACGTACTCGACTTTTATGAGAAAATGTTTTGTAATAAAGAACGAAAACACGAAATGAACTGATATACAACTATTTTTTTCTTTCAGGCTTCTTGTAGGGTAATAATGTGATATAGTGAGATTAATAATTTCAAGTATGCCATAGGCATTGCAAAAATTTCAATCACTGAATATTGCATTTGACGTTCAGAATCTTTCTATTGTTAAGCGTTAATAATATCAATAATAAACATGTCGAAAAATTTATATATTAAGGAGTACAGAGTTTAAAAGTTTTTTTTGAAAAATAACAGAAGAATAACCTATGAACAAGGGCAATGTAGCAAATGAAGTAATTCGAAAATACACTGAACATCAGCTCTCAAACACTCTTTTCAACACATCGCTAAATAAAGAACAGTGTCATATTAATTGAAACCATGTAACTACTTTTGTTGATTGATCATATTTTACATTCAAAGCATCACTAACCTTTCTTTCTCAGAAGAAATGCCATATTATACATACAAAAGTCTCTGCATTATTTTATGTAGATCATGCTCTACCCTACATTCTCAAGCAAGGATATGCATAAAAATGTTGAGAGTACATTATTACACTCAACATAGAAGTGAAAAGACTGTACAATGAAGACAGTATTAATAAAAAACCAGAATATTATGTCAATAGGGTTTAGTAAGTCAAATGCGATGTGATCAAATAAACAAAATCAAACAACAAATCAAACTCTTAGACAACAAATCAGCACTAGAGTTAGACATAAACAGAAGTGTAGACCAGTATATGCAAAATTTTACGATTTTTAAGTTATCTTCTTAGTCTCTGATCACTGCTTGGAAGACAAAGAAACCAGAGCGAAATCAGATATTACAATGCCATATACTAGCGCAAAAAAAGTACGATCACGGCAAATAGGTATTCAGGTTTCAAAATACTGTTCATGTTTCTCGTACCTCTTCAGCATTTCTGAGCAATCACCACACAAGCTATTTTTACATTAATGTGAATCATCTAATGACCAGAAGATTAACACAGAGCAGTAATAATAAACTGTAAATTCCATACCAGTTAATAAAGATAGATTAAGAGAATCAAAAAATGAGACTCCTTAATTTATCAATCCAAAGTCGAAACACACAAATAGTTTACGGGAAGTAATTTTAGTTAAATTTCCTTCCTCTCATTACGCCATCAACAAATGGAAATGTGTACAATGTAGGCACACTATAATGTCGAAACATCACCTTACAAACCCACAAGTAGATGATGCAACAGCAAATGACTGATATATTATTTTATAAATGCACAAAGTTTCCGACATAAAAGGAATGAAAAAGCTATAGAAAGAAAAGCGGAAGTAAAAACGACAGGATCACCTGAAAATTAGTCACAATTGAAGCTTGCAAAGCTAGCGTTAAGAGAGGAAAAAACGGGGAATGATCAATAAGTTTATCAACGAAATCAAGCAAGAAAAAAAATTTGCACACCTGTAGATGGATGGATGAATGAGATGAGTGATAAGCTTAGACTTAACCCAGAACTACTAAAAAGGAAAAGGAAATGCTCAGCGTAAGTTTAACTGCAAAAAAAAAGACACACACACGTTCACAAACCTTGCCCTGCAGTATACATGCCAGCCGCGCTTACTGGTACGCTCAGACAGCTATACCTTGTCTGTCTGCCACTTTCTACTGCTATAGGGCCACCTACAAACATACATGCAATCAACATTGGCTGCAACCGTTTTTCTTGCTCATCTTTTTCGCTTCCATTGTAGGCCTGCACCCATACAAGTATTAGTTTGACGTGATGTTTGTAATTAATGGACGAATACGGTACGTTAGCAAACAGGCAACGAC
>UYYF01004470.1:0-63571 GCA_900618365.1 Thelazia callipaeda
TACCAAATATATAATTTGGAACTTTTTTCCTTTATACGCAATCACTTTAAGCAAATGTCGTTACTACTCAATTAATCCGCATAATTCTGCAACTATTACTCCACTTTAATACAAGTTTAATCAGTTTGTGCATTCCATCACGCAAATAAATGAGGAGAGTCATTGTATATTACCAAATTCAGAAGTAAATCCTTCTATAGTATTTTTATTGAAATGCTTTCAGTGGATTAGACTGCAAATATAATTTGAATTGTATTATGAGTGACGAAAATTTTTTAATGCATTGTTTTAACTAATATTAATGCATTGTTTTAAATTAATATATTTAAACCTTGTCAATATAATTGCACAGTGCCATGAAAACTTATAAGGCTATTTCTCGCACATATTTTCAATCAGTGATCTTTCAGGTCATATTGTAAATGTATTATGGCTGCATGCAAAACAGTTTCAAACAATAGCAATAATATTTATGTAATGAAGGAAATTAGATTCTTGACAAAAGAATTTCAAGTAAAGCTTGTAATTATACTTCGATTTTAGGTAATACGTGCTAATTCCATTTCAATAATAAAACGTGATTGAGAACGAGACTGAATTAGACGTTCAATGCCATTGCAAAGTTAATTTTCCTATTAGTTTGTAAGGTCAGTTTATCATTATTCATGCTAAGACGTTCTGATGCTTTGCTGTTTTTATTCCTGATATCACTTTTCACTTAGTATCTTCACATAAGAGAGTAATTTTACACGCAATTAATCTGATGGATATAAGAAAGAAGGGTATGGGAAATAATAGAATTAGCAGGATTTTAATCATTCAGACTCTAATTATCATTAATAAAATTTAAAACTTTGGATTTAAACTTTATTTTCTTTCCCGCAAGCTTCAACATATCTCTTCTATAACATTAAACATTAAAATTGTACAAAAAGATGAGTAAATCTAACTGTTAGGTGTCATTTTGATGATAAAGATAATAGTATATGTACAAAAATAAAATGTGGAGGTTAGTTTTAATTTTTGCTTTATTGGTTCTGGCGCTGGATCGCATTCTGGCACTTTGGAAGTACTTGTCTCGCGCTCAGAATTGTTGTACTCATCGTTCTCAGTTTGTCTGCGTGGAATCCTTATCGACTGTCGAAGGAGATGTTTTCAATGTCGCCATTCTCATCGATATTATCAATTAAATTAGTATTTTTATTTTATATTATTATGGTGTGGTTATGCAGTCAAGATATCAAAAGTGCGAGAAGAAACTGCAGAATGAATGGAGGTGAGGTTATGTTGGTGTATCATTTTTCAGCGGAGTAATAATAAAACCTTGAGTTTGGCATGGAAAAATATTTACATGAAAGGAAACCTCTAGTAAACCTCTCGTTTCTTTCATTAATTATAACTGTGTCAATCGCAACATTCTTCGTTTCACTGTCCAAATTCAATTTCATTACGCATAAAATAAAGGAAATTGTGCAGCTAATCAATAATGTATGTTTGCTGTTGTGAAGTTTTTTTGACAGTCATTAGATGTAACAAGCAAAGTGAGTATTTCAGAGGAACTTTATTCACTTTAAATGTAATTTCGAGTGTTCTACAAGAATATGGAAAAAAATGTGTTGGAAAAAATATTTTATTTGGAAAAACTCGAATTATGCAGTTCTCGATTTGGAGCGAATAGATACGGAATTTCACCCTTGCAAAAATAGCAGATATTTTTATGTGAAAAAAAAATTTTAGCAAATCAGTTATTAACCTTTGAGTTGATTGATAGATTTCTTTGCTTTTCAGTTCATTCGCTCACTTCTAATTTTGAGTTTATCTTTATTTCCGGTTAAGCGGGTCCACATTTGACTCATAACTTCTCCTGCAACAATTATGAATATCATGCCTCAGTAATCTTGAATGTTAGCAAGTAGTTAAAGAGTGGCCATAAAACAGTAAAACTTACAGCTTGCACGATAATCTGGGATCATTTCGACCTTAGACGAACGCTTGTGCCTACGCCGCCCTGAAACTGCTAATTCTTGTAAATAATATTTATTAAAACTCATTTTGTTACAATCGACTGTGACTTAATAACGAATGAATTTAAATGAAGTCAGCAAATCATTTAAAATGACGTACTGCATTGGAAGCTTTGACCGATGAATTGCCCACTAATTTGGAGATCATGGCTGTTGGGCATGAAGTATCGTGCGTCACATTTTTGGACCGGAAATTGTGAACATCTGGCTTTCAACGGAGGATCCATTCTCAGTCTAATAATGATGGCAAATAATACACAATATGCTAATATCATTCTGTAGCGATGACAGAAATATTTTGAATTTTAGATATAGTAAACACAGTTACCTCCTCCAGGAGTGGATCGAGTTTGGGACGTGGTGCAATCGTGAACGCTGTACCCAATCCACCTAGTTCATCCACACCCTGAAATTCAGTATTTCTTTGATTTTTTTTTTGAAATTTGATATGTAAAAAAATTTAAGCCATAGATTTTGAAACTTTATTTATGTTATGATTAATGTAAATATGTCGTGAATTACAATGGACATACCAAGCTGCTGTCATCGTCATCAGGCAGTGGCGTAATAGCAGCCAAATTGAACGCTGAAAGCAGTGGAAATCCGCATATATTACAAAAATTTGATTTTTACCAAAAAGAATGTCATTTATCAAAATATAACTTGTTGTTTTAGCGACAATAGAAACAGACAAAAATGTTCTTCAATAAGCAAAAAAAATGAAAAAAATAAAAATTTTAAAGCATACTGTTTTCATCGATGACTGCTTTTTCCACGTTTTTGTCATTAGTGGAACATTCTGGGTTTGTTGTACTTTTCACATCTCTGACCACTGAAATTAGCATTTTGCCATTACAAAAAAAACTGACTTCAAATTCAATTCAAAATGTATGGATTACTTCAATTTTAATAATATTGAAGATATTATACGAAGATTAATTTATAAATTAACGGACATCAACTTACTGCTTCACAGTGCCCGTTTGTCAGAGATGCGTAGTAGTCACGAGTACAAGCCATTTCCAGCAGCCTGCCATTCGGACCAAACACCGAAGCTGTGCTTGGCCCGAAAACTGACTGGATGCGCCACTCAGCATCATGTAACACAATACGTGCCGATGCTGCATGGCACGCTACTTCCAGGTGGAGATGACAGTGTGGGCCTACTTGAAGTATATCAACTAAAGCAATGCTAATTAAAGAATAATGTGACTTTGAAATCAAGTTTACTACAACAAATTTTTCTGACAATAGCGCTGTTATTTAAATACAAAACTATTTTGCAAGCTAAACTTACTGTAATAAGACTGGCCGTGATTCGAGATGTCGTATCGTCGTATCTTTTGAGAGATTACCAGCTCTCCTTCAGGAAATTTGCGGCCAACGTCCGTAAGAACTTCGCATCCGAGCCCAGCATTATTGAAAGGGCCTGAACCAGTGTAAGGCCCTCACTCCTCATGGATGGGACTTCCTACTCCATTCCAATTGCTGAGCAGTAAGCTTTTAGCTTCTTTGCAATTCTAGGCACATATGCATCGATAAAACATTGCATAAAATTAGTATGAAAATCAAAATTTTTCATAATTACATACCATGGCAAATAATTAAGACTATCAAAAAAATGGAAATTAAAATATGCTATAAATGAAAAAAAAACCACTTTATTAAACATACCAGCAACAATATCGAGCAAAGTACACGCGGTAATCACTTGTAAAAACATCGTGATTCTGAAAACTAAATATTTCATATTTCAAATATTTGCACTCAAACAAGTAATAAAGCATTCAGAAAAATGCAATGAAAAGATATGAGTACAAAAATGTGTGATCACTTAACTGTTTTCAGTTTTGCTATTTGATTTTGATGAAATTGAAGGAGAGAAAAAACCGTTGGTAGACTTTCATTAAAAGAATTTTGCATTTTCGTTTCTCTTCAGTAAAAACTGAAAATGCTCTCATTTCAATCAGCTTCTTTTTTGAAAAGTGAACGAATTTCAGCTGAAATTCGTTCACTTCAAGGTACAATACATTTATGCATATTTTATTTTCCTTGGGATTTACAGCTTCACCCTACACAAAAAATTTAGATATGTTTAGAATGGAAAGTTTCAGTAGTGATGTGAATAACTTCAAGATGGATTAAGAAGGTTTGAAATTTTCAAATTCTATTTTATATTTAAATAAAATCAATAATTTTGCATACTTGACAAATTATTCAGACTTTTCAGTTTATACAGTTACACTTGCTTATCAATTTGCAGTTGATCATTTTCTTACTGAATCGAGCGAAAACTTTTAGCTTTTTCCAGCAAAAATTTGAAGTATGAACGTATAGTACAAATCATTTTTTGATGCTCTAATAGAATTGACTTAAATCAGAATTTGGAAAATGTACAATTTTACATCTATACTCATAAGAAATCATTTGTTTAATAGCAGTAATACTGAATCTGTTTCAAATGAGTTGTGGAGTAAAAACAAATACCTGAAACAAACTTTCATTTTGTGACTCGACTATATTGGAATTGTTGGAGGTAGAGTTTGTTCTTATCATCAACTGAAAGCTCTTCTCACCAATATTTTTTCACTTTTGATAATTGAATAAGTTACTTGTTTCATCATTTCATAACTAATTCTCGTGCTGCACATTGTTTGTACAAAATACAATTGTATCAGTTTCTGCCTTAGACAGTACTACTGTAGCAGTTTTTTGATGCTAATAAAGTGCGACGTAATATGTTGTGTTTGTTATGCTCAAAAGAAGTGCAGTACTTAAACAGCTCAAAATTGCTAAAGAGGATTGTCACGTGCTTATCTTTTCATTAGTGCGCATCTTAAACATTTTTAGGCAAAATGTAAAATTAGTATGGTTGGCAGACTGCTTTGAAATGAAAATAATTTGAATGCAGCTGTTCCTTTTGTAAATAGTGCGATGAAAATTAGGTAGAGAAATTGAACTTAGTGAACATTAGGCTTTATCAAGCATGTCAACATGATGTTAATACACGTACTACTTATATGAAAGTCTGATTGCTTTCTCACACTGAATTTCTTTGTAGTCAAAAATCTTGCAATTCAGAAACTATCGATTTGAATACCGAATGGATTCGAGACTACGACACTTAAAAAATCCATAACTACACTGAAAACTAGGAGATTCAGAAATTAGGAAAAAGTATGTTGGTGAATATTATATCGGGTGATGTGTAGTATAGTAATTCTACTTATCACGTTCAGGGCACCAAGTTTTAGTAATGAATGAGGATATATAACATAAAGAAAAAAATCAGTAAACTTCATTAAATGCAGAGTACCATAACTATAATAAAGTGAAGTTGATTTAAAATTAAAAATAAAATGTGTTTGGAAATAATACATCTGATAATTCTTCAGAATAAATATATAATAATAACATTATTGGAATATATCAGAAAATAATAACTAAATAACTATGAGGTACTTTATCCGTAGGATATAACATGCAGTTATGTGGATTACTTTGAACTTTCGAAGGTTTTAGAAATTATAAACTTGACTGAGGTATGCAAAATTAAGTTCATTATAGGGATATGAATTAAGCAAGAAAAAATTCGTTGGAAAATGTAATAATGAATTATTTTAGGAAGGGTGTATTTCATTACTGCTAATGAGTTTTGTAAATTTTTACCCATTACAATATCTAGTGAAGAAATGAGCGGAATTTTAGTCAATTTCCGACATTTAAAATATTTTAAATATTATGAAACTAAAAAAGGTATGTAGTTGTGAGTGTTCTACAAGAATATGAAGTTAATTATTCGAAAAAAGTGTGTTGGAAATAACGAATTTAGTGAAGCTAGGTCTTTTAAAAACAGGTTTTTTTTTTAACTGTAGATGACGAGTAGTTTCATCAAAATTATGCGATTTACATAAACTTATCAGTATAACGAAAGAATCATTTAAAGTGGAACTCACGAAAGAATTTCAATATTCATTAATTTTCCATTTATAGTAAGAGTGGAAATTAACGTAAAAATATCAAGTTATAATCAATTATATTTGTTTAGAAACTGTGATGTGTTTTGTAATTCAAAATATGCTCAGTTTTTGTTGGAATATAGGTATATGTGCAAAAACTTGCAAGTAAATTTTGAAATTTACACTTTCCTATGCAAAGGTTAGATAAGCGGAAAGTTCAAGTAGGATGGCCTGATTTTTTCTACATTATGCCAGGCAGAGCAGACAGGTGGATGACCGCTGCAATAATCTTCCTCAATTGTCAACTTACGGAAGCAAGATGCAAATTTCAAGATGGAAAGTGGGTAAAGATCCTATGTCAAACTCAAAATTGGTCCTTGGTGGTGATATCTGAAAATCTGTTACTTTTAAAGATTTCTCAATTCTTTAAAAAACATAAAGCAATTCAAAGTTAAATTTTTCAATCTGAAAAGTAGAAACTGAAATTTATTTCCTCATTTTCAATCTATATAAATTGACATGTATATAATTTATTTGAACAGCTACATTTTCTTGCATAAAACCTCATAAATCATAGTTACTTTTTCACTCTAATTTTAAAATGCATTCTAATTTTTCAAATCCATGATCATTTGATGCAGACAGTTCCATTACTGAAGCCAGTAAATTTTTCTAAATATTTCATACTAAGTATAATATCTTCTATGTTTACTTTAAGGTATTATTAAACCATCTTCAGTTAACCAAAGTTTGATATCCTTTTTGATATTATCATATTCGTATGATATTTAAAATTTCTTAGATTCACAATAGAACATCTTTAAGTGTTTTCAGTAAACAAATATTTTGTAAGCATATTCAATTGCTAATCGAACTTTGTTCCAACAAATTGCGAATTTATGTTGTTCCAAACCAAATATTTGTACTGCGAAAAATTTATTGCCATTTATGACTGCTTCTATTTTTGACTAGAGCGAATGTTAGCAATTATTTGTATTTTCTAATAACGTTTATCTAAGGTTTGCTTGGAATTTCAAAAAAAAGCTTTTTTAGACATAAAAAATCATTCTGCCTTATTTTAATTGTATTTTGAGCAAAGTAATTTGTAGGTTTAAAGTTTCTACTATACATATTCTTTCATTTAATTTTTTCCTTAAATTAAATGAGACACTATAACTCTAAAGCTTCTTAAACACTCCATCAAGTGTGCCAATGATACTTATTGGTGGGACTTTAACTTTTCATTTGTAAAACAAATATTCACAAACAAAATATGTTATTTATTTTTGTATTCAATCACTTTGTTCTAAAATGTTATAGCATTCACATATCTTTGATCAATTAATAATTGTTCACTTATTTCAATGAATGATCAATTCATTTGCGATTGATTGTTGCTGACATTTTTGATTTGTAACCATTTTAACAAACAATCTTCAAGTCATTTTTATTGTTAAAATTAGCTTTTCATGCGTTTCTTACCATATTCCAAAAATTTTTCTTGCTGTATTTTTAAATGGTGATGATAAAAAAGTAAAAATCAAATTGTAATGCTCACAAAACTACAATTTTTTATTATTTGTAGCCATTTAAACAATAATCTTAGGGCATGAAATTTTTAAAAAGTTTTTGTTTATAACATACAATTTGAGCATGATTGTTAATAATTTAAAGTACTTGATCTCAAATATCGAAACTAGATATGAGATCTATTTTTCTAAACTGTGTATGAACTTTGCTTCTGAAATAAACACCAAGTAAGAGTAAGCGAAAGAAAATATTAAGCATTTTTAATTGCATACATAATCAGTTCTTATTTTTATCCAGTGCTCTATTGCTTTCAGAGAAGAAGAAGGCGCATAAAAAATGAACGTTAGAAAAGATTTTGGAAAGTTGGTACCCTGGTTATAATTTTCGTTGAGAAAAATGATACTCTGTAGTAAGTTATAATAACTTATGCTAAAGATTTTGAACAACAATGCTCCAGAAAAAGTGCTTAAATCCTTCATTTTATTTAGTGAAAGGTAATCATGATATTACATTTGATTTCCACAAAGATGCTTTTTATTATGGTTAGCAATAGATATTACAATTTTTCTTGTAATGATAATGACTTTATCTCTTTTAATGCTCTCATTTTTTGATTATTGTTACTATAACAAAAGCTTTATTCAACAATAATTATAGTTTGTTTCTGCTAGTATTAAGAAATAGAAATATTTTACCGATATTAAATACTTGATTCATCATTAATTTTCCACTATTCTTGTACAGTTGAATTTTTATCATCATCATAAAGGTATACCGTTTGTAGAAATGAAAATCATTGTGATTCAATTTAATTATGAGAACTTAGTGAAAAAGTGATCAATAATAATTTATTTCGCGGTCTTCAAATTAATTTTTAACTGCAATTTATCAGCATTAATAGCTTAAAAAGATATTTAAAGTGCTATATTAACGTCAAAGCAATACTTATTAAATTATTAGCAAAGCATTCAATTACTTATACTTTTTCATTTGAAATTCCAGTAAAAATAGTTGAATGAAACTTGCAACAACACATATTTGACAGCACTTGTGCATGTTTAATTCTACATGCATCCTCTTCTTCAGGTTGTGCTCATCGAATGGCTGATCCAAAACTAGTTATGAAAAATTCAATTAACTACTACATTTTTCATTATTGTCTGTTTTGAAAAGTGTTTCAAAAATTTGGCACATAGATCTTTCTAGTGTGCGATAATAATAAGCTCGTCTAAAATTCATCACCCATTTTAGTATTATTACTGTCTTGTTTGATGATAAAGTGATAACCTCTGAATACTTTTACTTTCACTTACTTATTTTCTGGATTTTCTTTGTTCAGGTAATAATAAAAACATCAATGCCGTGCAATATTTTTTATATTTTTGTCCCGAATAAATTATTGACTATAATAAAAATACATATAATAGCACTTGCAATAGAACTATAAGTCAAATAATTGAAAATAGGACTGACTTTCTATTTTCGCTGTTATTTTCGCCTTCATCACCATTTCATTGTGATTGAACTGCTCTTTTAAGCATCTCAATCTTTTGAGTTTACTCTATTCAACTTTGCACTATTCCGAGTTTGTAATACAAATCTTAAAGTTATTGAATTTTGCTTTTAATATAAAATTATCACTGTGATGTACGAATTTCAGCTTAATTTATAGGCCATTATAATAATTACATTTACTGATTGACTGCCTTTTAAAGTTAAAAAATTATAGAAGAACTCAGTGTGCACGTAATACAGCTAATAATCTTATTTTACACAATTGATTTTAATTTCTGTCTGAATTCAAATTTATGAAAGTTATGGCAAATAAAAACGCTAAATTTAATTTCTTTCTGGCATTGATATAATGTCTAATTAATAAACGCATTAAATTAATTCTGATAAATCGACTTTACTTTCTCAGCTTTTTAAGGATTTCACCACAAATTTATTATCGTTCATTTGCTGCGAAATAAAATTTTCTGCTACTATATTGATGTCATCGGCTGTTACAGTATTGACATCAATAATACTAATAAATAAATAAAAATATGCTTTAATGGCGTAATTACATTATGAGCGTACTTGAGCTGTCAGAAGAGCAGCTCGATGACCCTCATTGAAGAAACAACATTTGTCTCTTTGCTGTTCAATTCTTCCATAAATAAAAGTTATTTAGCATTGGCTCAAGTAAATTTTTCGTTGTAGTCCTCAGAAATACCTCTCCCTCACCTCAAAGAATGCAAACGCTTTGACCTGATAACCCCTTTATTTTGTAAGTCTGAGAGTAACATTAACAATGATTACTTCAAGAAAAACTATCTTTTTGTTTGTTAAATAATTCACATGTAAGGAAATAATGCATTCATTACTGTTCACCCTTAAATTGAAGTTAATAGTTCGTTAATGCTAATTCGTTGCTTTGAGCTCTTTTCTTAGAAAAATGAAATGAATTGAAATGATTTGATACGAATGTGATTCAATTCTCTTACATTCTGATTAATTACATAAGGATGACTGCATCTAATTCTTAGTACAGAATACAATAAGTAAAATTTTTAATTTTCAATTTGATTAACTACTGCAGCTTGTAGAAATTATTTTTCATTTTATAACACAGTATTGGGATTCAATATGACTCATTATGAGTCATAGCACTCTGCTCAGAAATTGACTTTTTCCCTACTTTATCAATTTTATTCAGCTCTTAATTTCCCATTAAATCACCTAGCATTGCTCTCCTCTCTATTCCACTTTTTTTGCTTTTAGTGGTATTCTTGTTGAACTTACTGTGATCGTCGTATTAGCGACAAATTGCTTCTGTCCAAGTATAAATATTTTAATCTTCTTTATTACTCCTTACGTCTCTCAGTTATTGATTTATTTGTATTCTGGAGTCAAAAATTAAAAGAATGAATAATAGTTTATCTTCTGATCATACCTGGCATGTAATAATATCTCTTTACCAGTAATTTACTCCTGCAATAATATATTTGAATTTTAATTAACTACGCTGCTTTTCATTTGTTTTATTCATTCTCGCCTCCCCTAATTGCGACTGAGATACTATATTTGTTTTATTTCTGGTTCTAAACTGTTGACTGCTGTTATAAACCTCTTGATTTAAAAGAAAACAATAGAAATCAAAAATTCTTGATTTTATTTACTTCTCCCATCCAGTGCTTAGTATTTTGAGTATTTGATTTATTCAAAAATAAAAAATTGAGATTTTTTCATTTCTTTAATACCTTGAATTCGTAAATACTGAAAATTTGCTTTCATCCTTAAAAAATTTAATATTTATGAGAAGATTTGATTATGGTTGCGGTGTTAAAATGATTTAAATATGAGCCAGTGCAATTATCTATAGCTATAGCAATACTATTTGACTCTTTTTGTTTCGCTAAATATTTTAATGATATTTTGGATTTTATTTTTGAGAAATAATGAAATAGTATTTCGATTGCTAATGTTTGCATAGCAATAAGAAATTTGATGGCTTTTTTAATTTAAATTTAACATCAAAAGTTAAAGTCGAAATATGATATTCATGGACATTTTTGATAGGAAGATCAGAAATACAGTCAGGTGATGAAATTAAAATCTGATTTCTTGCTAATATTTGAAGTTATTAAATATTTTCTTTCAAACATTGTCTCATATTTCATTCCAAAGCATTTTCAGCATGAATTTACACTATCAATTATTTTCAGAGATGAGAAAATTTTTAAATTCTTTATGACAAAACACTGAAGGATTGACAGAGTATGAGAGGCATTGGATTTTTGCGTCAGAAATTGACATGAAACTCTCGAAATTCTAAAAAAATCCTTTTGAAACACTGCAGTAATTACAAATAAGTATGTAAAAAATTGTGTTCTTTGATTTTCTAAAACTATGTTTTTAGTGATATTTATAATGGGTAGTTGAAAGTGAGTATGTAAAATTAAACCTCATATTTAAAACACGTGGGAAATTTTATTGTTCCAATTTAATATTCAAAAGCCATTTAATTTTCACTTATACCTTGTTCTGAATATTTGTTTATTACATGAACTTAAAAGTACTTTAACAAAAGTTCTTTAACAGTTTGAAAAATGTTTTGAAATAATCTGATGATAATATACGAACACTATTCAGGAGATTCAAAGATTATATTTTATGATAACTAATTGAGATCTCTTTTACAAATAAAATACCAAAAAGGTTAAGATATAATGACATTTTGAACCCCAAACTTAATTTAGTGAAATTATTGTTTAAAGGTTCTGTAATAAAAGGATGAAAATGATCAAGCTTACCTTAATGATTTTTTGTTCGCTTCTCAAATTTAGAAGATAAACGGACGAGACAATAACAAATCTTTTGCCCGCCAATCATGCTGCCTCATAAATTTCAGTAGTAATAGTCGCATTTTTAGAGTTCAAAATGCTAATTAAATAAGTAACTTTTAACATGTCAGTAGAATATATATTTGAGCTCGAACTTTTTTGTGTTTCATGATGAGTAATTCAAGCTTTGATTTTTTAATGTAAATAAATATGATTAAGCCACCTAGGCCAGTTTATTATGCAAAATTTCAAAAAGATTGTTATCGTTTTGCATCACTATTGATAACTATTATCATCATCACTAATACTGCTCAATTTACTAAATTACAAGTAAATAATTATTGCTTAATAATGACAGCATATCCATCGCCAAAATATAGTTACCAGAAATTTATTACTAGTGTGCATAATTACTTTGAATTTTAAAGTCATTGTTATAGTAAAACGATCATATTCGATTATCATTATTATGGTTTTGCATCGAGAGAGCAACAACTTTTGTATTTATCGTATTCGAAAAAACTGGTTGTGATCAAAATTAGTAATGCTTTATTGAGCACTATACATAAAACAAGAGTATAAAGTGTAATGTATGGAGTAATCATTATGATATCGGTGAGCAATAATTAGTTGAACTATGAATTATGATGGAAAGGTAAACAAGTAAACTGTACTAAATATATCCAGTTTTTCATTTGCTTCTCTCCATTTCACTTTTTCTTCCTTAATAATAAACTGCAGTGTTTTGAGATATTAAATGAAATGATGAATAAACATAATCATTGTGTATTCCACAGAAAGCTTAGGAAAATTAGATACTACATTTCTCTGTAACTTTTAATAATTTAATAGAAGTAAAAGAGGTAAGTTAATGAATGAATGAATTAGGGAATTAGGGAATGAATGAGGGAATGAATAAGTAAGCGAATATATAGCTGATGATGGAATTAATATGATGACCTTGCAGTGCTGATGCTGGCACGCACTCTTCCTTCTTCCATTCTCATTTCTTTTTTCTCATGCAAATGGAAGTGGATGGGATTGTGTTATTATTTAATTGTATGGAGAAATAGGCAATGTTAGTTGTATGCAACATAGAGCTGAAGAAAGCAATTGCAGAGACGGTGGGCTGAGATGGAGGGGGCAAGCAAGCATCACTGCATGCCATTTTTACAATTATTTCACTTTATTTCCCTTTTTTCCTCTCCTCTCCTCTCCTCTCCTCTTTTTTCCTCTCTCTCTTCCCTCTTCCAGTTCACTCCTTTGCCTGTTCTCTTGCATTTCCCATCTATGCTAATTCGTTGTCCACCTTAATTTATTCCATTGTGTTATGCATGCTTGTAATTTCAATTTGTATGCGAATGAATATGAGTAATACTTATTTTTTGGCATCATTCCAACGATTTGATTAATTGTGTTTTTCTCATGCAACACTTCCTTATTTGTGAGGAGGGATTGCAAAGGAAAAGAGTGAACAAGTCTTTTTTCCTCACTGAAAAGCAAAAATATAATAATTAATTAATTGATCAATTAATGCATACTACACGTTAATAAAATGTTTTACATTGCAACCTCTCTAAATTTGTACTTATGTCTTTAATTAAACATATCTGTTCCGTATCTCTGATCTGCTTCATCTCTTTTCGATCAATTATTTAATAATAATATTATTAATAATGATAATAGTATTAATACTAATTAACAATGGTAATAAATAACTATATATAACTATTATTATTATTATGATTATTATTATCATTAATTAGTTAATTAATAATACTTTTGTATTGATATTTTTCAGCAGTATTATGAATTATTTGAGCCAAAAAAAACCTGTCATTACATTATTGTTCTTTAGATGTTAATTAGCGTTATTGAGCTATTTTAATTATTGTTACTAACACTTTTATTAGTAGGTATGCTTTCAATGATTATATTTAATTCCTCTTAATTTATGATCAGTTCTTTTCGCAAAGTATTGGACTTTCGCAAGAGATTAATACTGGATTGTAATTTTCTAAAACGCCAAGCTAATTTCATATTACTTTTTCTTTGTAAGCATTTCTCGTTAAAATTTGAAAATATCTAGAACTGGTGGTTTGCTCAAAGTAGAGAAAATTCCTTTTTCTGAGTTTTCAACTGATATTCATTGTTTTGTCACAAAAATCCTTCAGGTATTAACGGTTGTGTAGTATACAAACATTTGTAAAGACAGGTTGAAATTTATATAGTTATTTTTTCTTTTTTAGATAAACATTGATTAATTGAAATTTACTCCATTGAAGGCAAAGTAAGTATACCTCACAGGTTAGTCCGTTAGCAAACTGTTTGCTCATTTTTTAGTACTCTCTTCAATTGTTGCTTAATTTGCTCTATAATTTATGTACCCTGGCACCAACGATATTGCCATTACAATACATCTCGCGCTTGCAAGGTAGTTTATTTAATATTAGCTAGTTAAGGACTGGATTTGATTCTCTAAGCAGTTTTTATGTGATATTTTGTGCAAAACATGAAGCTGTTAACTTTGTCTTTTGCTACCATTTCTTCATTGCTAACATAAAATGCTTAAATATATTTTGCATAGTAGTGATTCGCCATTGAAAATGATATTTTTAAATTGCTTAACAAAATTTTCTAACTAACAAACTTTTGATTTTCATACTTTCTACTATGAACATTTTTTTCCGTCATCAAAATAATTGAGATGAAGACTTTGAAAACATACGATCAATTCCTTTGTAATATGTAGTGGAAGCAGTCTTCATTTTCACATGTCAAGTAACAAGTTGTTGAAACACGTCATAATTACTCAATATTCAACTTCTGCAATTCTTCGCAACAATTTGCGAAAAGTAACTACAGTTTTAAAATTTGGCAGAACTAAATTTCGTATTTGAAATTTTATTGTGAAAGTACATTGTTCTCCTGTCTTAAGCATATTTACTTTATTGTTTTCACAGTATACATCAAAAATTTTCTACTAGTGTTGATTTATTTCAATGCTGTAGTAGTCACGAAATTTAAAAAATCTTGAAATTAAACAGTTCTGAGACTAATTTAATTCGTATTATTTTCAAGCATTTACAAAAGACAGACTACTTAGCTTATCCAAATCGCTTTAATACGTATGTATTTACATTCCTGTGTAAATTTGATGGTATTATGAATCTATCCTGTTAACAGATTATATCTAGAAGTCGATTATTTCTTCTCTATTTCTGTAATATTATGAATATAAATTTTCTTTCACAGTATGTCAAAAGGAATAGAAATTGATATCTTCCAAGTAAAGTAGTGATGTTTTTGTGGAAATATTTTGGTCCCAGAAATGTAAGTATAAAACTTTTAGTAAAAGAGGGAGCGTAATAATTTGGTATTACTTTACTTCTTCAGAAGGTCAAATTTTAGTCTTATAAACTTGAATGAGAAAATAATGAGTTTTTTGTGTAAATTTTCAAAAAAAATCATATTCACTGATGATTCGTCTGCTTTTCGTGATCGGTTTTCTGCTCATTGGAAGCGTCTTTTAATGCATCGTTTTTATTTTGGTCAAAATTATGATGGATTGCAAAACAGTGATAATATTCACTAAATTTACGTTAATTACAATTGCAATCAACAACAACTAGGATGAGTTTGACATTCGCATTATACAAAACCGATTTTTGGCAGATTTTTTTAATTTTTTTCATTTTCATTATCCACATTAGAAGCTCTTGAAATGTGTTTTGATATTCGGTTTATTTTGTCACTAATATTTCATTCACATTTTTCATTGTTTCTTCTGGATGCAGAGCAGAATTAAAATTTGTAATTTTTGCTGTTGTATCGTAAGGGAGACAGAACAGTGGTATCCGCCTTTAGCGGTAGACAGTAACTTGCTAATATAACTGTTTTTTAATCCCTTATCTTCTTTTTGTCATTAAAATATATTGGACTCGTTCTGTATGAAGAAAAAATTTTAATTTTTCTTGGCATAATCTGATATTTCTCTAGTTTGGCGGTATCTTAGTTTGGATGTTGAACTGATATGAAGTGGAACTTTGAAAATGGCATGGAATTTGTCTTTACCATTACACTAATAAAAATTACGAACTTCATCACTTTCATGAAATTTGTAAGCAGAAGTTTTTGTCAGATGCAACATTCACGTTTTAAGTTGATTGACGTCAGTAATAAAGTAATTCTGTAAATGATTATGTGATGGCACTGATAATAACCGCTAATCTGTTATTTCTGTAAGTAGCATAGATAATGATTATAACGTCTTTTTTTTTCATTGCTCATATCAATATCAAAATTTATTTGCTCAGAAAGATGACAAACTTTTAAACTCAAAAAAGTTTTCGACGCCAAATGTCAACGAGTTTGTTTTAGGAAGTTTAAGAAATGCCGGAAAAAAACCATGTCGTCCTAAGAAATATAAATTACTGATTGAGTTGACAGATTTGTATCATTCTTACGAAGTTGATGCTTGGTTTTACAAACAGATATTTAGATATTTAATACACTAAAATAAAATGAATTCAGGTCGATGTACCTTTTTTGACCCGAGGAATACACTTATCTTTATTTTCTTATTAGCTTTTTTTTTCGTAGGAAATGAAATGATATGAATGTGGAAATTATGTTGATTTTGAATAAACATATGCGCAATAAATTTTGCAGCACAAAAAGGAAAATGGAATTGAGTAGAATCACACATGAAAAATAAATCGAAAAGTGAGATCATGTTTGTGTATTTTACTTGTAGGTACTTCTGGCAGATATCATTTAATGATACTTGTCATAAATTAGTAAAACATTTTTTATGAAAAGCTTTTTGAAATGATAAAATTTTCAAATTTTTTATTTCGTTATATGTTCCATCTACAGAACTTGATATAGTGAAATGCTAGAAAAATTGTTTTGTGTTTCAGATTATACTTGTTTGAGTAGGTAGAAATCATGGTGCCAATTTTAAGATTTCGTGTTTTTACATTTCCTACTTTTTCTTTGCCATGAGTATTGTTTTTCCTTCTTGAATACTACCAGGCGAGTAAAAAATTTCCATCAATATACTTATTTACTTTGTGAGCCAGTTCTGCACTGATCTGTTTAGAGAACGAGTCAAAATTAAATAAACATGTTTTGTTTTTCTCCTTGTTTTGCTTGTTCTTATCCTTGTATACCATACATGATTAGATTAGTTTAAAAATATTAAAATCATTTTTTGTTACATAGATATAATTTCGAAAGCATTTTTTTGCTTTATGGTGAAATTTATTACAGAAAACTTGTTGAATCAATGTTTTTGATGAATTTTTTCGTTTCAGTGCAGCAAACATCAGTAATTTTATTTTAAATATTGCTGATTTTAATTACTGCACGTTGATAGTCTTATAATATTTTTATGTAAATAATATCTCGGAGTGATTTTTCTTTCATCGCTGATTTCATGATTATTAGCCTCTGATAATTATTAAAACGACAGATAAACTTTTGATGCTCGCAATTTATATTTTGGTTTGATAATTTGAAATTTATCAGTCAGTAGTAGTAAAATAATTTCAGCTTAATAAGTCTGGGAGTTTTTTAAGCAGTTTTTAACGCTATTTTTTCTGACTAAGTAATATTGACTTAAGAAGATAAAGTTTAGATGTAATAACCTCAAAAATCGACTCAAATTGAAAAATGCATTGACAATACCTGCCCAGATCAATCGCAATGCTTTTTCGATTTTCACTTCATTTTTTCATTTTTTTATTGAAGTGATTAGTTAGTAGTAATCACATTATAGCACTCATCTCTCCCTTTTCCAGTTTTGTAATTTTTTCTTTTTGAAAATCAGAGCAAATTTACATCGATTGTTAAATTTATACTCTTCCACTATTCACCTACAATTGTTAAAGAGTTCAATACAAGTTACTAAACATGTTAAGAATGAATTTTGTTCTCGTTTTTTTATTTATTATTTACGTATTTATTTTTTCATTTTGGCACAACATGAATTAGTGCTTGTAAGAAATAAGCCGT
This sequence comes from Thelazia callipaeda, assembly GCA_900618365.1. Taxonomy (NCBI): domain Eukaryota; kingdom Metazoa; phylum Nematoda; class Chromadorea; order Rhabditida; family Thelaziidae; genus Thelazia; species Thelazia callipaeda. The sequence continues at coordinate 17,860 of UYYF01004470.1, forward strand.
ATTATCTGTCCATTGAAAATAATCTTTTTTTAATTTCAGTTATTAACGAATGGTGAATATTGTAGAAGTACCAAATTTACCGTATAGAGAAGATAGTCAGAGTATAAATTTTTATCAGAAAACATAATTTTCACGGACAATTTGAAAAGTTTTTAAAATTTCAGTAGCAGAAAATTACGGTCATTTTTCTGTTCGTATCATAGTTGTCTTCATTGCATAGCTATTGGAACGTCTTTAAAATGCTACAAAAAAACTTCATACATTGAAATTACTATCTGCTAAAGACATCCTTTTTAGGTAAAAAAAATTTAGTTACCGATTTTTGCACTTTCTTGTGGACAGAAAAATTATATTTGGTTGCTTTCATTATTCGCTGCCTATTACTATTTTTTAATTAGCATGTAGACTGAAGGTGTTTTTCTGGTGTTCAACTATAATGCCTCAACTGTAGCATAACACTTCTTATTTGTTAAAAATATTTTTTCCATAAATGAAAGAGATCTAATTTCAGTGAGCTATTGGAGGAAAATACTATTTATTTTCTTTGCTGTTGACACACTCCAAATGATCTAAAGTGATGATAACATCATTTTAGATCATCTGGAGTGCCAATAGTGTCGTGAAGCAAATCGCAAATCGTATCTTTCCTAATCTCCAACTTATACTTAATGATTTTTTAGTCAGTATGCAAATATTTATTTTGGTATCTTGAATTATGCAATTTTTACAAATGTTTTTTATCTATAAAGCAAATGTGTTCTGATAAATTGGATTCTCTCGATTAAAATTCAGTTTTAGGGAAGTGGTTTGTGTTCATGAATATGTATATTTGCGCTAATAAAGCAGCATCAAGAATAAATACACTATTCACGTTAAATATATAATTAAACGAGTTTTCATTATGAATTCTTATTCGTATTTAACAAAATTAATAGCAAAGAACACGCAATTGAGTCATCATAAATTAGGTTTGAAACTTGGAAGCAGTCAAATGTTTGCAAATCGTGTCTGATTGCTTGCGCTAGCGCTTTTATTTTAGTGAGATTTTGTGAAGTGATGCATAATTAATTTTACTCCATTTCAAACTCTGCAATTTATTTTGAGTTTTTTTCCGAACTGTTGAAGAGAAGTTACTTTTACTGCGCATTTTCAGATTCTTCAATAGTAGAAATAGAAATTTGTTTGTTGTGAAGAAAAACTAATTTAAGATGAGCTATTTATATTCAACGATGCTTTTTATGAGCTTTAAATATAATGGCTTAATTTTGAATTTTAATGAGGAAGAAGTAGTAGATGTCCTCTGAATTTCAAGGTACTTAATAAAACAAATCAAGAATTGATGCTTGAAGCACTGGCAGTACTTAATTTTACAGCATTATAAGTTATCAGTAATGTGAGAACTAACCAAAAAAACTAAATGCTTGCATCATTTTCATTTTTTTGCAGTTTATCACTAATATGTTTCAAATGAACTTGTTTCTAAATAGCATCACAGGTTTTTTGCAGTCACCTAGATTTTTTTGCAAAATAAAAATTCACTGTAATAGAAATACCAAATACTTGTTCATCCGTAGTTTACAGCCAATATCAGGTCAGCTGGAAAATGAGACTTGCATCAGTCATTAAATCGTCATGCTCATTCGAGTATTTTAAGAATTTTACTATAAAAAATGATTAAACCGGAACAAAAATTGACAAAACCTATATTTCGTGTCATTATCTTTGAGCATATTTCATTCATAAAAACTTTCTTCAGTAAATAAAAGCAGTTGATAATTTTCTCCATTTAGTATGATTTTTAAATTCCGTTTTTTCTGTTACTGAATGTTCAAAATTACTACCGCTTAAGACTAATTTATTCATTTTAATACAGGACAACTTTAATTTGTCAGTATTTACTCACTGCGAAGGGTCTTCACTTTTGGTTTAAAAATGGTAATGCAAATATGAATGAATATCTAGTGCAAATATTTGACTAAATTTTTTTTTGATTGCGGAAAATGATGATGAATAATAGCATATTTCGTTTGTTGCATTCTTCGAAAAAAGCAATAGAAGGAATGAGATATTTCTTTTTGCATTCGCAAAAATTTTCGCTCATTCGTTGTTCTTGACTATTTATTTTTGGTTTTAAATATAATGCACAGTTATTCATTGAAGTTGGACAAGTCGAGAATATTGAACAAGTAATTGTTATCTGAAACATTATGTTGCTGTATTTTTTACTTCATCAATTATTGACTCATATTCATGTATCTAAAATTTTCATTCCAATTTTCTGACCATTTGTTGCTTTTTTTATTTTTGAAATTATGATTTATAGTATCAAACTTGTCAACAGAGTTGAGAAGTTCAAAGTAGAAGCAAGCATACAAGCTGTAGAAATAATCGTTATCAGATAGTAAGTATTAAATTAATGGTTTAAATTTGCCCGAACTGTTTGATGAATCGATTGACTGATTAAGATAATGTGCATAAACAATGAAAACAATATGTTTCCGAGATCCTTTAGCTCTTTTTGACTCCCGTACATTATTTGATGCCATGACGGAGCTGAAACCAGTTCCGAACAATATTTAATCTCCTTTCTTCAATCAGAATTCCTTCATCGGAAGATCAAAACAAAGAAAAGTGAGACGTATTGAATGTGTATTGAATGTGGTCAGCTTTCTACCTCCCAGAGCTTTACATATCCACTTTAACTTCTATTTATTTCCGCTTACTTACACTTACTTACATCCCATTATTTCGCTTACTAATAAAAGCATCTATTATGTTTATTTACTACATATAAATATTTCATTCTTTTATTAACTCATTCCATTCAGCTCCCATAATTTTTGCAGTTAATTCTTAACTACATAAAATTCAGCTTAAACGAAATATGCATAGTGATAATTGTTCACGATTATAATTTTTTTTCGAAGTTTCATGGTAAGATAGTCATATAATTCAAACTCGTATCGTATTTTCGACCAATATAAGTTGAATTTTGTCACTTACAATGGAACTGTATTCTTTTGCAATGCACTGCCATCATTTTTTTTTTTGAAACGAAATTTGTTATTTTTCAGTCACTTGTGAGACAAACATAAAATAGGTTATTGTTTCCCTAAAGATTTATTTTATTTAGGTTCTGCTCCTTCAGATAACGAAAACTCTACCACATAAATATTTCAATGCTGTAAAATATAAAATATTAATACTTTTATGATTCAAAGAAAGTTATAATCTTTATTTGCATCAAAAAGTAATTTTTCTAGCAACTTTATTTATTTGTGAATGACAGAGATAGTAGAATAATACTCGTAACGTTTACAAATGGTACAACCTGGCATATAAGAAAGATTATGGTAGTGTGCAGTAGATAAATCTGAAAGGCTCTGAGATGATGCCATTTTCAATGCATTTTCGGTTGCTCAATATTTATTAATCTGTATTTCAAATTAAGTACATTTCATTTCCATTAACTTCATGACTAAAAAATTCACATTTTTCTTTTACTATTTCTGTTACAGTTCGTAAAATTTTATTTCAAATATTGCTAAATTGTGTTTTGACACGTACTATAAATCCCTGTGCTATCGTCAATATTATTAAATGAGTACTAAAGTCTTCACCAAGTTATTTCCTATAGCAATAATGTTTGCTCACGTAAGCAAAAAATCAAAAAAGTGTTTCGTTTGTTGTACAGTATTTTATTAAGGTACTTTTTTTTTTTCGTAATAAGTGCATTTCAACAACATATTATTTAGAAGATTGCCAGTTTTATAAAGAGTAATATATGTAAGTGATTTAATTGCCAGTTATAAGATTTATATCTGAACGAAGTTACTAAATCCAATTTCAGTACAAGTATGTTATACTGAACAAACATGACATGACGCCTGTAGTAGTACTGAATAATGCAACAACCAATAACTATTAATTTGATGTAAAAATTATGAGTGAAAATCATATTAAATATCTTTTTGTTTTCCAACTTTCCGGATATTTATATTAAGGGCGTAATAACTGTTTTAATATGTAAAGGTTGGCGCAATATGAATAGAATAAGATTGTGAATATTTGTTTGTATCAGTGATAAAGAAATGTCAAATAATTCTTTAAATATCAGTTGTAATTTTTAGTATTAATAATGAAAATGTTCAACATACTTATTTGCAAAGCCAGTCATATTTATTTTTATATTCATTGTGTATTATAAAGTATTTCATTCTAAGCTTGTTTATACGTTCGTTAGCAAATCTGGTGATAAAACTTCTTCTAGCATTTTATGTATTTAGCATCTGACTTTAAAAAATGAAGAAAATGTTGATCTCAAAACGAATTAAGATTGCATCATTATAATAATAACAAATTAATGATCCCAGTTGCAGTTTTTTTGCACGAATTTCGTAGAGTGAGAAAAAAGTGATATCTATTTTCTATAATATTGTCATTACTACTCTTGTCGAATTTATTGTTATCAAGTAGGAAATTGGTCATATTCATTACTAACAATGAATCAGTTGTTAGCAATGTAAAGAATTGAATAGCAATCATCGTAATTACAAATAATAGCTAAAAAGTTAAGCTGGTATGCAACATATGCATCTTAGATCATGGCATCATGGCAGGCAAATTGATTGCAGTGCTTTTGATAAAAGTTAAAGTAGTTCAAAAAAGTTTCAAAAATGATATAATTATAACAGATATGATGAAAGTGTTGCTCATGGTTCTTATAAATAAAGATTTTAGTACTAATTGTAATATAAGTGCTAATATTTAATAATTACAAATAAAATTATAGATAATAATGTAACAAAGACAGAGATAGTTGCCAGAAAGAGTTAATCAGAATAGTTTTGAAAAGTTTTTCAAGATTATTGAAAGCATTTATAATTATAGATAAAAGTGTCTGCAAAACTTAAATTTTCGCGTTTAATTTTTGAGGAAGAAAAGTGGAGGCAAAATTTAAACTACTTCTATTGTTGTTAAAAAATGGGTAGTAAAACCTGTCAAATGGCAATATCATTTGCCTTTTTTTGCCTTCTCAACAGTATTTGAAAGGAAATGTTTCTATTTTCATTTTTTTTAAATTTTATTATAAAAATTTATGAACAACTTTGTTTTTCTTTCGATTGAGGAAATTTCCATTTTGAACAGCCATTGTAGGATATAATGAGTGTTGCGTAGAAATTTCTAGTAATGAATTGGTATTTATTTTTTAAATCTTTATTCTCTAAAAAAATTTGCATATTTAGCAAAATAATGAAGTATAACTGCGGTGATAATTGCTTAAAGGTTTTTGATATGCAAATAAAACGAACATGACTAGGTGTAATGTGGTGAAAATAATACTTTATAACTTTATTAGTATAGTTTTGACTGCTTTATAGATTGACTTTGACGCTGCAGGAAAATATCAACAATTGATCTGTTTGTTGGGTGTGTGATATCATATCAAATTAGACTGGCTGAAGGCAGATGGTTAAAGAGCTTTGTCATCGATGCTCGAAACCTGTTTATCCTACGGATAAAGTTGGTCCACTGAAGGATTACACGTTTTTTCATCAAGGATGCTTCAAGTGCTATATTTGCGGTACACGTTTAGCGCTTAAAACCTATTGCAACAATCGTAATGATACCAGTGATCAGGTTGGGTCTTTTTGAATTATGTTAATTAAACAATTTTTAATCTTCAAGCCTCTCTTACTTATTGTATTACAGTCTTCGAAGTTTTATTTCAATAGGAAATATACTGCAACAGTCATGTACCTGTGGCAGGACCTCACGATTTACCACCTATTCGTAATGGTGTTAGTAATGGAACTAATCGTAGCAATGGATTTCGTCGTGATGCCGGCCTCAGTGACTTAAAAATTGCGCATGCAATTAAAGCAACGCAAGTATCAAAACCATATCCGAAAATTAAGCATGCCGGTGCCCGTTACGTAGTGGTAAATGTTTTTATTCTGTTATCTTTTGATTGTCTGAAATTAATGATCGTTTACGGAAATGATTACTTTTTCTAATTTTGGTTTAATTAACTAAAAATTTAACTGAAAACTTGGAAATTTGTTATTTTTCGTTCCAAAATATAAACAAAGAGTCATTAAAAATTTTTTATTAATCCAATCAATTTGGCTAGAATTATAGCGTCATAATGTATTTTTCATCTTCTTAATTAGTAATGATAGAGTTTTCAGTTAGTCATTTTTTGATGAAATTACATAATGCAGAAACTAGTGATTAACTGCAGTACATTTTTGATTTTTTCAACTCTGCAGAATTTGTACTTACGATTTTTTTCAGATTTTTTCGATTAAAAACGTAAAAATTATTTATTACTGAAAAATACTGAGATAAAGTTCTGAATGAAAACTTCTTAGATTATTATTCCTAATCAGCTAAACAGATGATGGCTTGGAAAGCTTTAAATCTTCATTTGAATAAAAAAAAGAAAATTATTTGTTTTAATTATCTTCAATTTTAGGATTATGATGCTCAGACTAGACTGGAATTAATCCATAGGAAAGACGAAGATAAACTTTATGAAGCCTTTGATGAAAACAAGAAACGTGAATATGATGAATTCGAACGCGAAACGAAAGTGAGAAGAATTCGTTTCATTCAAATAAGCTCTTTTTTTTTCCCGAAACAAAGACGAAAAGGTTGAATTTGTTAGAGATTATATTTTGCCGTAATCTTTCAGGAAGAATGGGAACGAGCATTGGCTGATTTTGCGCGGAAATATGAAAAAGGTCAAGTTGGCAATAAGAACAAAGAAGATTTAATCAGGCATTTGACGATAAAACGGGACAAAAAGTTGGAAACATTGCATCAGCAACGTAAAGAACGTGAACGTGTACAAACAGCGGAATTGCTAGATCGACAAGCTAAAGAAATGTTAGAATTGTTCAAGCAAGCTCGAGTGGTGAGTTTCATGATTATAAAACATGGATTTCAAATGAACAGAAGTGAAGTAATAAAAGTGTACAAGTTCACGTTTTTTGATATTAAGACCTGCAGTGAATTTAATTTGAAGATTAATGTATTTTTAAAATCCAGAATAAATATTTATACAGAGAAAAGTCTCTCAGATTAATTTTTTAAGTAAATCTGTAAAAATACTTGTTATCAAAACTATATAGAAAATTCAAAACTAAAAAAGTTATCTAGTTAATGTACTTACACTTTTTTCCATCATAATTTTATCATTGAAATTTTTAAAAGTTATCTGTCAATAAAATCATTTTTATTATTAATTTTTATATTTCAACTTTTATCGTTTTATAACATAGCCTAATATTTAGAAAAGACAAGTTAGTATATTTTCGTCAAAGTCCTTATTTTGGTGATAAGAAGTAGCCATTAATCAGCTTATTAGAAGTAAGAGCAAGAGCGTTAATTGTGAATAGTTCTAACTTTATACTTTATTAAAATGGTTTGCATGGCTTTTTGTTAATTTTAATTTGCATTTTAAAGCACTTACGAATTTGTTTTAACTCTGTCTGTCATTCTTTTAATTCCTTTCTACGTAATAAAGAATAAAACAATAATTAAATTTTTGATTATCTCTGTACTGACTGGAGATGACTTCACTGCAGTGAAAAAATCGTGCAGAATCAATATATTTTTTTGTTGAATTCATTTTCTAAGTTCAGTTTACACTTAGTCTGTACTATGAAATATATTCTTAAGCCAGAGTACTGTATTGATGTTTAGTTCTTAGTTTTTCAATTTGGTCTGCAATGGTTTAATAAATTGCATGTAATTGATGTTTCTCTCATTTAATTTAAAAACAATTTCGTTCTGCTCCAAAAATTTTTCTCATTCAATGCAGAAGCTTTCAAACTAAACTGATTCTTAAAATGCAAACTAGAATTTTCTCACTAAAAAAGGTTTATTGAGGAATGTGAGGAAGATTCATCTAATAGTGGCCCACCATCATATCCCACTACACCCCCACCACCACAACCCCCAATCTGTAGCAAACGAGATATTTATACGAATACAATGGTATTTGAAGCAATAGATGAAATAGCAATTACATTGGCTCAATCGGAGATCACTACATTTACTCAGTTAATCCGAACTCTAACTGCTAATGCACGGAATGACATCGAAAAAGCTAGGTGCGAATGGGTAGATTATAATTTGCACAATTTATTGAAATGGTTCCAATTAAAGACTGAATTAAATAATGAGTAATTTGTAACTTCACTGACTGCATTCATTACCGATTATTTTGTTATGAAAGGAAGTAGTTAAATTGGATCAGAGTTCAAATTATTCCCTCTAATTGATCTTTGACGTATACGAGAATGCGATTCGTGTGATCTGATCATGACTAAATAGAACCAACACTTTTAAATCAATGATGAAAAAAGTTAGTCATAGCTAAGATTGTTGAGCTTGAACACTTTATCGAATAAAATTATGCTTTTAGAGCCATCTATCGATGGATTACGATCAAAAATTTAAATGTAATGCAATTTGACAGTCGTTTGGATAGCAATACTCCGTTGGGTTTATTGCGTGGGATTAAATATGGTACTGAAAGCTATCATGTTTTGTTCAAACGGCTTTGCAGGTTTCTCTTTGAACTTCTGATCGCGTTTTATGAATTATTTCGTATTCATCAAAGTTTTTGAAATTTGTCCCTCTAATTTATCAACCCTTATGATGAAGTATTTTCTTCAAACTGCATGGGACTTTAGTGAATTATCAGACTTTGCAGCTATGCTGGATTACATTGCGTTGTCATCAAAGGCTATAGCAAGTCAGCCGGATATCAACCTGGATTTCGGTTCGAAGACAACAGATTCCGAAATACCTGGAATGCAGTGTATTTGAGTGGATCCTGGCGTTTCGTACAGTGCAATTGGGGTGCTCGACATTTGGTGTAACGGTTTCAGTTGAGTAGCGTACGTAAAGTCGAGAACAAATGTTTTTGCGACCTATTTAAAAGGAACATTTCCATGCCAATAAAAAAATAGTTTATTAATGTTTCTAATGTAATGATAATAAATTTATTCATCGCATAGTTTTTCACTAAATAAAGCAAAGAATAAATTTTAATTTTTCTTTATATTCTCAAAATTGATGTGCTTCTTTTACTGCAGAAACGCAAGAGAAGGAAATACACGAGTAACTAGTAAGAGTGATAGTTTACGATATGAATATGATGATCATTATTTTATGACTGATCCTCAGGTAAATATTTAAATTTTGTTGTTGTCTGAATATTCAACAATATCTCATTTACAGTTAAACATCTTTTATCGTAGTCTTTTCTCTCTGGATTTCATGATGATTTGTAGTTAAGTATTTAATGCCTTGAAATTTTGAATAATTTGACTTTTGAAAATATTTATGATTTTTTTTCGTGGTTTTGCAAGTTTTTAGCATTAATTTTTAAAATAACACAATTGTTAAAATGTGTATACAGTCATACTATTGTGCGTACTAAACCCTTGTCATCATTAGTTACTGTAAATTTACACGTAAAATTGTCAAAAGTGCATACTTACTTGCTATTTGTTAATATCTAACTTTCGTTTTTGTTTTACTGCAGACAAAACATACATTCATGTAGTACAATAATTTTTCTGCATACAGTATTTTCTCGAGCCTGTCACAAAATTTATCTGATCTACGCGAGAAAAAAAATTCACTTTCACTTCAGCTTTTGTTATACTTTTCTTACCTTACTCATTTTTAATATTTTGGAAAATTGTTTGCAATTATCTACTAATAATTTTTATTTATGTCTTTTTTAAACGACACAAGCGGTTTTACATAGGGAAGTTAATTTTACTAACAAAATCGTTTGAACAAAATCTTTTCAAAACCATTTACTATTTTAATGCATTCATGCTTTTCTTGAGAACATTTGATGACCTTTTCCCTAATATTTTAATATATCACTCACATCAATTCTGTTTCAACTTCTTCATTAAAAAAAATTTTTCAACAGTTAGTTCCACGTGTAGTCATGCAAGAAATTTTTACATTTTTGATTCTTTCAGCAAGATAAATAGTCTAGTGATGGTAACTCAAACAAAAACAGAAGCGGTGGTTAGATTCAGGCTATCAAATGAGTTTCAAAAAATTAGTAGGAATATAATGAAGAATGCAAATGTTGACGTGCTCTGAACTGCTTTTATTTTTAGTTCTTTCTAGCATGAGGACTAAGCTGCTCATATTAATAATTATACTAAGAGCAAGGGAAAAATTGTAACGTGGAGTCATGTAGTAGAAAACAGCGCTAGGGAAAAAGCGTAGATGTTTCGATTCAGTTTTTACATGACAAATAGATTGATTACTGTTCCGTTTATCGATTGCTGAATTCATGATTGAATGTACTGTTCGCTAGGTGAAAATATAGTAGCGAAGATTTTGCTTCAGGAATTTATTTACGAATTCTTCCCGCAGGAACCTCAGTGGCAACTTTTGGAAAATCCCGTAACGTTGCGTCAGTTCGAGGCATTGCCATTTGTGCGTTCACTTTTCTTCCGTTATGGCCTCAGTTTCACTGACCCCAAGTTGCAAGCTGTTGTTAAGGTGAATAACTTTTGACAGAAAGCAATGCATTACAAAACTATTTGTTAAGCTTTCAGCAAATAAGGAAAGAAAACTATCTACCTAATTCATTTCTGTCTCGTTTCTGTGCTTTATCACTTTTTGTTGATAAAGTTTTGAATCTGTAAAGCGCGGTCAGAAATGAAAAGATTAATCTTATTTGGGATTATAAAACCTAGCCTTTCTTTGCTTGTTTGTAGGCCGATCGAAGTGGTGCCGCAACAGTTTCAGTTACGATGTCAAATCAAGCAATGAATTCCTTAATATTTCATTATAACCTCAAGTAATACTCATTTTGTTAATTATTACTTTGTTGTAGTGAAAGATATTTTATTTAAGTATTAAATTATCGATTACTACTCTCAGCGTAGGTCCGATAAAGCAAATAATTAATTTAAGCAAAAATACCAGTTTCATAAATTTGGATAACGGATTTATTATTGTAATTCTTGATAAATCAAAGGCTAATTTGAATGACTTATGAAGTTGAAAATAAAAGGAGATAATTGGTTTTATAATCAAATTAAATATTGGACATTTTTTCAAAAGGAATAGAATTGAAAATTTTTGCAGATATTTTGATTGCGATGAAACTGAAGTAGATGGCTACAGTCTGAAACGTTTTGTGATGCAGTCAGTAATTGGTAATTCGGCAATATTCCGGGTGCATTGTCCATCTACGATGCCACTACTTTTAGACATTTTTGCTAACGCCGTATCACCTGGGCATTACCTCACCGGACAACCTATCAAATTTAAAAGTGTTTGCAAATTTAAAGTAAATGAACTTCACAAACTGTTAACTTATGTATACATGCATATTATTTTGGGAGTTCTGTACCAAAAAATAATGTCAAATTTCTTTGCAAAAATAAAATGGTGCCCTATTTTCCTATCAAAGAACATTTTTTAACACAATTTCATTTTTTCTGTAATATTTACTGATCGTTATGACATCTTATTCTGAAAGATTTTATTTGCTTTTCTGCTGATTACTACTGTCGTGATAATTTTTATTTAATACCATTCAGTAGCAGTATTATGTATATTTGATTAATTTTCAATGCAAATTCATTTTTCGCCTAAATGATGTAATTGTCAATTGACCGTTTTGGAGTACTTTGAGTAGAACTTTTTCAGATTATTTGTGAGCAATTAAATGTAATTATGGTGCCATTACCTGAATGTGCCAGTGGGGAATGGGGTCCAGCAAAGGCATATCGGTTGTTTGGTCTGATACCATTGACGCACGAAGATGCAATCATTAGTTGTGGTCGTACACTTGAAATCACTTTTAGGTTTAATTTTTTTAAGTTTTTCAAAAATTTATGACTTCAATGATTCATTCAATTGAGATAAAAAATGTAGTGAAACTTTCACAATATATTCAGTGTATAAATTACCATTAGTGACATCTTATAATACCATAATCATTGTTATTATCAGTATCGCTCATTCAGAATGGTGAAACCATTAGCTGAGTTTGTGGCATCACTACATATGAATCGAACGGATGATCGTAACTTACAAGGTCAATGTCAAACATCAATACGTGGAGACGTAGTTAGGATTGAAGTTGAATTCTATGAAAGTGGGCAGTATGGTTTAGATATCTACACAAGGCAAGAACATAATGATTTCTCATAATTAGTGTCGCTTTATTTTTGCAATCACTGAAAGAAATTTAAATCTAGTAATTAATTTTAATTGCTTATTCTAATTGCAGAGAAAATTCAACGGTAATACTGAACGGTGGTAAACAGCTGTTAACACACTGCTGTAAATATCTAATCAATGTACGAATATAATGATATCTTAGTATCATCCCTTATTCATTGAAATTCAAACAAAAATTAGTGAAAATCTTGTCAATTTCGTGATAAAAACTCGATCGAGTGATCAGTACTACATAGAATGATATTTATTTATACTATATGTAATTAATTTGTCATTTTTTTTCACATTAATTTTTCAGGTGAAATTATAAAAATTATGCGCTGAAAACTTAAAATTTTGATGGTTCTCTGTATTCACCATTAGCTTTGTTTCGAATTTGACTATCACAATTATTAAATCGTAATTTTTTGTCTCTGCTAATATTCGGTGCTTTAGTCTCCTGAATAACTGACTTGTTAATATCAGTCTATTAAATACTACCAAATTATGAAAAGTTGATTTTGCGTAAATAAGTTAACAGTTGTAACTGAAATGGAAAAGGATAATGAATGTTCCAGCCATCTGATTTTACAGGCCCAGAATTTTACTCATTTTCAACCATTAATGTTTGACAGGAAGCTGAAAATACCAATTCTAGTATAACAGTATGGTACTTACTGTTTTAACAAAATAACAACCCAGCTCCATTGATTCCTGACTTGTTATCGTTTCCAGCAAAAAAAACTGCTACAAATTTTCCTGGTATGAAAAATGTTTAATTAATTCGCAATTATCTCCGTGTGATTCGATTCAGCATTTGCTGTTTTTCCTAATTTTATACAAGATATGTACATTTACACCTTATTTTATTCAATATATGCAGCATATTTCCGTCTATCTTCTTTAGCGTCAAATATTTTAAATTCATTTCGGCGCTTTATATTATAATGTAAGATGCAAAGTAAAACCATTTATTTTTATCTTTCAAAACTTCAGGAACCAGTCGCATGTTATTGTGACATGGAAAATAAACAAGTGCATACATCGAATCCAAGTTTAAGAACTACAATTCTTCCTTGGACTCCACAAGTGAAAAACTGATTTATTAAACATGCACTCTGAACTGCATATATCAACGCATTCAAAGATTAAAAACCTTTCGGGAACAATCACATAAGTCACCGTTTAACAGAATGATGACTAATTTTCCAACTGAGAAGACAGCTACTGTGCTGCTCTCCTTCGCTGATTCATCTTGTTCCGTGGGTCAGTAATATCATACCAGTCTTCACTTTCTTCTCGTAAATTGGCATCTTTTGCTTTACTCATCTGTTCGTTATCTTCGGGTGCCACAAATTTATGTACTATACTTAAAAAAAACTTAACTAGAATGAACTGTTTTATAAACAAATCGCATTTTGATTACTGTAAAACAGGTCCACTATTAGTAACAGTGAAAATATGTTGAAGAAGAACTAAAGGATCTGTTTTGTAGTCATACAATTTTCAAATATGCATAAGACCTCACATCTCAGCTGTATCCAGATCTTCTTCATTGTCGAAATTAAGCTTTCCAACCTGCTCACTTGTTTTCCCTCCTACTTTGGGATCTGCTGACTTGATCGTAGTTAGTCGTTTCATACTTTCATGTTTCGCCAAAATTTTTTTGAGCATCGCTATTGTCTGAAGAAAATTGAGTGATCTACCCAGTAATATTTCAGAATGACATGACCAAAAAAATGTTCTTGAAAATTCACTTCATCTTGTCGAAGTGGATCTTTCGACTTTAATTTTACTTTCGCATCGTCCTTAAACTTTTGCTTCATTTGAAGGTGCTTCTTTGTTGCTTCCGTAACTACTTTTTCAACTAAAATAAAAAAACCTTGAGACTTTTTTCAGGTGAATGCAGTCAATATTAGAAATTGTTCTTTGGAATATATATGCAAAAGCCAAGTGCACTAGCTCAGAAAAAAATGATAGTGTTTCAGTAACTAGCTTCTTACTGCAAATAAAGAAATATTAAAATAGTAGCAGAAACGTGAAGTTTGTTAGGAAGAGAACAAGCTAAGGAAAATCACAACCTTTTGTCTCTCTTCGTTCTCTTTTTGGTTTAAGCATTGTTTTCAGATCTCTACGAATTGAATTCACCTCAGCTGCGATTTTTTCACTACAATGTTGCTTTTCAAAATAACGGGAGAAAAAATATTTTTTAATGCTTTGGAAAAGGTGCAGGCTTACATTTTACAATATAAAAAACAAAGTACCACTCACAGTTCCAGCTTTTGACGATCACTCATCTCTTTCTTAATCATTTCTTCAAAGTTTTCATCCTCGTCTATCTCTTCTTCAGCATTTTGACTGGCTTTTCGTTTACGACTTTTTAATTTTTCTTTAATCCGTTCCATCCGACCTTCTCGTTCTTCCGGATCTTCTATGAAAGATGCCTACAATGAGAAAAAATACGAGAAAAGCATGTTTTTCAAACTTCTGTTGAATTAAAACTGAAAACTGATTGAATATGACTCACAAATGCTGGATCGACCAATTCTTCTGTGGGTACAACTAATTCTTTACTGAGAGTTTCATCCGCTAATACATCATGAGCACTTTTACTTTTGCAATTCAAAATCTGAAAACCATTTAAAAAACAATATTTTGTATTTTTTACTCAGATCAACAATTCTGAAAACTGAATATTATTTTCAAACTCCGTAATATAAGAATATACAGACATGCACAGACACCTTGCAACATTAATTTTCTTACTAAAAAACTTTTTCTCTCAACTATTATTAGATAAGTAATTTGAGTAAATGAGAAAAAAGTTTGAAAAAATTACAAAACAAACCTCATTGACTTTCTGCAGCTCAACTTCATCTTCCTCTGCTTCATCACCAAACGAAAGAAGTGCTAAGTTTCTAAAACATGCATTAACTGATAATTATAGAGACTGTATTGCATAGTTCCAGAAACTTTTTTTGAAATTAACCTACTTTTTAACGTCCTTCTTCCCTCGGATTTTGTTTTCCTTCTCTTTTTTCGCTTCTCTTGGGACTATGTCAGTAAATGGATTACTTAAAACCTGTGTTCGTATTATTTTTTGAACTGATTGTGGTCTGTCATCCTTATATGTTTCACACTCCGCTAAACGCAACATATTGAATAATGTGTCACCAGTAATCTATAACAAAAAACAATTGAAACAATCAATCATACAGAAATACATGGTTTCCTGCTAAATAGCGCGGCCCGCTATAATGTTTTTATGAGTTAATTCAACACAAAAACAAAATTTGAAACATATTATAAATTTCTGTACATAAAAAAACAAACTTTTCCAAAAAGAGTATGTTTTTTCGTGAGATCCGGTGTAGCAGTAAGAGTGAAAAAAAACTGAGAGCCATTCATACCATCATTCCCACTCGCCATTCCAAGAAGACCACGACGATTGAATTTTAATCGTTGATGAAATTCATTCTAAATGTACAACGTTTTCAAAAATTGGAGACAAACGAAATTAAAAGTTAACTGTAATCGACAGTATCAGAGATGAAAAAATCAAAAGTTTCTAGAACTTGCGACGAGCAACATACAATGCATAAAAGCCTTTTTCATACACATTAAAATTTAATGAGAGATAATACTTTGAATGAAGTGCCATATACACTCTCACCACCTTCGCCAGTACCCAACGGATCACCACCTTGTACAATAAAGTCTTGAATCACCCGATGAAATATGGTATCATTATAATAACCCTCCATGCATAGCTGAATAAAATTCCGACATGCAAGAGGGCATTCTTTGCACCATAGTTCAATATCAATATCGCCAACAGTTGTTGTCATACATATCTGAATAAAAGGATATAAAAAATTTGACCAACAAAGCCAACATCCTTTAATATTCCGAAAGTAGCAAATTTCTACTTACTAATTTCCTTCGCTTTACCAGCAATTCTATGCTACCTACCTTTCCAGTACGCTAAAACTGTAACCAGGAACCATTCTCAATAAAATACTATCTACCGAAATAAGAAAAAACAGAAAAAGATACCAAACAAGCGAAACGCCATACAGTTTTTGCAACCACTTACCTTGCCGCTAGTTGCCGGTTCGTTTACATAAATACTACTCATCCAGTTGCTCCACCTGAAAATTTTAACGACTTCCAACACTAATATATAAAATGCTTTGCACGCAATCACCCATAACAATGAGAACAGAACTCATTCTGTACTGAAATGTCTATCAGAAAAATTCATAAAAATGAACATGCCCTAAAATTATAACTGTGACTAAATTCTTCACGAAAAATACCACTTCCTTTGTCATACCTAGACTATAACTAGCGTTCTTCAAATAAAAAACAAGTTTTTTTGGCATTGAATTTAATATTCACAGAACAACACTGTCTGCTTAAGAAGTAGTAAGAACGATTTTAATCATTTATCACATAAGGGGATACATTAATCATATATGAATAAACAAAGTGACGATAAATGAACTACAAAATTTCTGTAAACAGTCTCTACTGTGCCAGAGATTTCTATATTAATTTACTACTACTTCAATCATTTATAGATCACTATTCACCACATCAAAGTTGGTATTTGCTATTAATCATTGAAGAATAACAACTGGGTCATAAATATTGCAAAAACTTCAGTGTTAATGACGAGCACGGATTATTTTTATGAAATCTGATTTTAACGATGCACCACCAACCAGGAAACCGTCAATATCTGGCTTTTTAGCCAAGTCAGCAGCATTTTCAGCGGTTACGGATCCTTAAAAATTTATACAAGAAAAATAAGAACTGCTGGATTGGTAATACAATACAAGTAAAAATCTCAAATTGTAGAAAATCCAAGACTCATTAAAAGCAGTCACAACCAAAAATAACTTTTAATCCGCAAAAAGAATATTTCTCTGAAAACATTCAAAACCAGAAAAAAAATCAAAAAGCATGTTATAAGGACAAACATAAATAATAATTTTACACAAACAGAATTATATTTCTAACACAACTGGGTTCTTTCACCCTATTGTGAATGATTTCTGGTGTGAGAAATTAAAATATAATTCTGGACTTTGAAAAAAAAGTGGACTCCACACAATAAAACATCGAATAAAGCCTTACCTCCGTAAAGAATACGGGTTTTATCAGCGACATCTGCAGAAACCTTTTCTTTAAGAAATTCTCGAATCCAACCATGTACTTCTTGAGCTTGGTCTGGCGAAGCTGTTTTTCCAGTACCAATAGCCCATACTGGTTCATAAGCTATCACAATTTTTTTCCAATCTGCTTTCTTATCAATTACTGCTTGCAGTTGTCGGAAATTTACCTTAATATTATTGTCATCACATGTTATTATTTTGCTACTATTTTAATCTAATTTTACTGATGACACAAAATCAAAGAATTATGAAAAGCTTGTCATGATTTAAAATAACGTTACATAGAAAGCAATTAAACACAACAATAAAATAACTAATTAACCAACATCTTTGGTTTTCCCAGCTTCTCGTTCATCTAACTTCTCACCACAACAAAAGATCACTTCTAAGCCATTTTCAGTGGCATGCACAACTTTATCTGCGATCAAATCGTCAGATTCATTAAAAATATGACGCCGCTCGGAGTGTCCTAAAATCACCCAATGCAATCCCAAATCTTTTAGCATCGCTGCAGAAATTTCTCCCGTGAAAGCACCTTTCGCAACCTAAAAAGCAATTTTTAATATATTTAGAAAGGAACTGCAAAACCTATTGCATGTTTAAGATCTAAATTACAGTTTTATTCGTGAAATACAAACCACTGAGAGTGTACAATCATCCGATGGAGAATAAGAAAAACTGAGTGAACTAGCTGTTGTTCTCAACCTTATAGCAGTTTTGCGCAGAGACTTCAATAGCACTGTTGAGTTTATCTTTAACATAGGATAGATATGGAGCAGGTGGAGCTACCACAACATCGACATTCGGTACTACAGCACCTTCGTTCAAAAATTTAATGATATTATCGACACTTGCCTTAAAAAGAGGTATTGTTTTCGGAAAACCAGTTCAAAATAATTGAAATCGAATTCAACTAACAGATGAAATAATGCACCAATTTGCATTCCCAGTGACAAAAAATGGAAGCGACCAAACGTATGGCAAATCATTTCGAGTGGGAAACACTACACATATCAAATAAAAGGACACTCAAAAAATATACCTTATCACCATTCATCTTCCAGTTGCCGCCAACTAGGAACTTTCGCGTCATCTCTTATATCTTCTAAACCTGAATTATGTGTAGGCGATATAGTGTTTTCTCTTGGATAAAACCAAAATACAGGAAGGATCCCACGTTTGGCGTAGCATGATAATAGTAAAAAAAACCCAACTGATAAAAATATGCAAATGTAACACATATGACAGTTACTTGACAATCAATAAAAGGAAATGCACTCTCTTCATAAAATACCGAGTCTAGGCGAAAAAATCCACAAACTTAGAAAAGTTACAATGATATATAATAAATATGGGAAGACCACTAAAAAGTTGCTTTAAATGCAACTACAATGAGACGACTATGTGAGGCACACAAATAACACCGACCAGTCAACAACTTTGAATCAAACCAAAACTAACAGAAATGGAGCAACGTCATAATTAAAAGTTTACGGCCATCACCGTGAAATTTTGGAATTCAATTCCACTAGCTACCTACCTCCTATCAAAAATTCGTCTAAATAACAGATGAGCCAAGAAGAAATTGGCGATAGAGATTCCTCTGTGTCTCATGCACTGCATCAGATTACACCCTATCGAAAACAAAATACTTGAGACAAATAGAAGCCCCATTACTCACTCATATTTCGCTCTTACTCCTAGCACTCATTACTCACTACAAAACTTCAAATTAGTTTCCAGTTTCATCCTAAACTTTGGGTATTGCTGCGATCTAACAAAACACAATCTTTAATTGTGTACTCATTCTTCTCGAAGTTTTTGCAAGGATGGTGGGATGAATTCATATACATGACTGATATAAATGAGACAATATAGCATATAATTTCATGTCTGCTCCCAGTCAATATTAGTGAAACCTTTGCACGTTCCGAAACGGAAAAATCACTGATTCTCCATGGAATTTCAACTCCACTCATTTTTTAAAAACGACAATAAATAAAACTAGTTAAAGAGAACATCGCAACTAGAGAAACTTCGAATGCAACCACAATAAGACGACTACGTGAGGCAGACATACCACACCGACCACTCAACAACCCCGAAACAAACAAGGATGAAGCAGAATCATAATTAGAAATTTACGGCCCTCACCGTGAAATTCATCCATCACTGAACACAAATATCTCTTATTTACATAACGTTCGAGCAAAAAATATTATGCGATAGACTTTGATGCAAGTGGAGAACTACTCAACCTTTAAATCATTAGAGAGAATAGAGATGCTTTAAACGAGCTGCGACACCACCGTTTATAAACTCTATTATTATATTACCGAAACCACCATAAACTTGCCATTAAATCACGAAAAGTTTGACATGAGTTTAACATAACAGTAATGAATATTTAAGAGAATAAAAGACAAAAACAATTTATTCCGTTTTAAAAATCCTTCATTATTTCATATCAGAGCCATTTTCTGACTTGATGGAAATCAAAGACATTCGATGATCTTTTTAATTACAATATTTTCTTTTACATAATGAAAAATTGTTAGCAATTATCAGTAACACATAGAAAAATATTACGACGTTGCGCCAATATTCTCTGATGCTGCCAAAGCCTGAAAGTAATTTTTAAGAGCAAGATAAGGTAACACATGAATCAAAAAGGCAAATATTCTGACATTTTTTCCATTTGGCCTATGGAAGACTTGAAATTCAACAAGAGCTGTTTTGCGCTTACGCTTTTATATCATATTTTAATCTTTATGCTAGAACAAAAATTACCTCAGAATAGTTTTTCTGTTGTATTTCATACAATTTTTCTAACTTTTTCCGCAGTTTTTTGGAAATCTCTTCACCATTAGCGAAAGAAATCGGTATACCCTTTTCATCATATTCAGAATATTTCTTTGCTTCTTCTCCCCGCTTGAAGAGTTCCCATGGTGGTATGCGCTTAATTGCTTCTTTTCTCTCTGCCTCATATTTTTTCCTCTGTTTTTCCTGAATTTTCAAAAATAAGCGTAAAATTATGCCCAAATAAAAATTTAGAATTGCAAATTACAAAGCATTTACGTAGTGATCAAAGTGTGAAATCATAGTCGAAAACAAAATGTTATAAAGCTAATACTTAACTTAAGGTATGGAAATAATTAATTCCACTCATAAACATTACTTTCTCTTTCGCTGCTCCAATAGCTTCTTTTTGCTGTTGCTCACGCATTAAAGTTTCCTTACCAACAATTTTAATACATGTTTCCGAAGTCCTATCCTCCAGTCGTACACCCAAATCTGGTAAAATTTCATCTCGTAATCTATCACATTCCTGCAAAAATGAGATAAAAATTAAGTGGCTGACAAAAAGTGGAAATAAAGGTAGACTGTTTATGCACTTAATAATTTCATACCTTTTTTGAAGATTATTTCACAGGCGAAAAAAAATCGTACCTTTAAAATCTGAATAACGTTTTTTTCACGAGCCACTTTACGCACATTCTCACGAAATTCAACAAGAGCTGTCAAATAAGGCATGAGTAATTCTTCTTTAGATTTATCTAGTACATCATTCTTCAACATTTCACTAAATTGAAAACATAAAGGAAAAGATGACATAAAATGAAAAGTGATACTGGCTTGAACAATTGCATTTTGACAAACAAAACAAGCAAATAAAACGAATTACTGATGATTTGGAAAACCAATTTCAATATTTTCGGGAATGACACCAAATATTTTGAACAACCATGTCATATACGAAGCAATATCCCGCAATAGCAAACAATTGGGAATTCCGATTTTTAATTTCTCCTAAAAATAAGAATTATAAAACAGTCAAAGTACTACTTATCTTCAACCGAAATTCATGAAGAATGTTTAAAAGTTTCGCGTTAATCACTCCTAGTAGTTATAAGTATAAAAACTATAAAAACTCTTATTGAGTTCACATAAATACAATGTAAGTAAACTAACGTCTCATGTTACACTTTCAATAATTTTATCTAATAATCAATCGTGAACCACTGATGTACATTCTACTGAACTAAAGTTTAAGTTTAAGAAAGAATGAATGAGTTATTAAGTATACAACAAGTGGGATTGGATTTCATGGCAAAATACCATAGCATTTATTTCTGATTAAGAAAAAGCGCACCACTTCGGTGATGTAAGCGTTGCCCACATAAACCAGCTGTCGCAACTTCTCAATCACCGTTCGTGTATCAACTGAATCACACAATGCTAAATTTATTTCATTCTTGATTTTAGAAAACTCGAATAGCAATTGCAGTTCTCGATCGTTCATTTTCTGGTAGCTCTGAAAAAATAAATTGCCATAATCAAATACATATCAAAAATGATTCACACATGGAACGAAAAACTGAAATAGAAAATTAAATGAGAAAAGTATTATGAAATCATAGGGCTTACTGAAACAAATTATGGGTGAATATAATTGGATAAAAACAAGAAACCAACCTCACTACAATTTGGTTTATAATATTTTCGTAAATAGCTTTTAATAAGCAAGAAGAATTCACCAATGACTTTTTCGAATTGTAAAGCTCTTTCCATTGAACTCGAACTAAAGTTATTTTGTCGTTTAAAGTAGACACAGCGATTAATCGTGCATGAAAGTTTCAACTAACTAACCTATAGTCAAGCACATCATTCCAGTTATGCATGAGAAACAATATTCTCAGCTGTCTAGCAGTATACTGTTTTAACACGTCACGAATTGTTATGAAATTTTTCAAACTTTTTGACATCTTCAAGCCAGCAATTCTCAAAGTACCGCAATGCAAAAAATAGTTGACCCAATTATCAATACCATAATAAGCTTCCACCTATCAATGATTGCACAATAAATTTGAAAAATTATAAATCACAATAAATTTGAAAATATAAATCATCATAGAAAAAAGCTTTGTTTTTACATTTTGAAAAATCCAGGAAAGACAAAAAAGTGAAGAACTCAAATTTTGTTACTTGTGCCATTTCATTATCGTGATGCGGAAACTTCAAATCGAAACCACCAGCATGAATGTCTAAAGAGGGGCCACAAATTTTCGAGCTCATAGCAGAACACTCAATATGCCATCCTGGACGACCTTAAATGAACTAGAATATATCAACAGATAAAGCTTATACAGCAATGCTTCAGAGTGCAATGGAAAATCACTCGAAAATAAACCAAAGAACTTTTGATTGCTAACCATTTCCCCATGGACTGTGCCAGTATGGTTCACCTTGTTTTGATGCTTTCCATAAAACAAAATCAGTGACATTTCTTTTGTTCTGAAAGCACTTTTTTCAAAATGCAATTTTATTATTCGGATAGATAAATTCACATAACTGTAACTGACTTGAAAATTGCCCATACTTAATTCCCCTTCACTTTCCTGCATACTCTTCATTAGTTCTTGCCGATCAGTAAATGCTTCTGGTACCAGTTTGCAATAAAAATGTTTGTCGCTATTATCAAATTTTATCGTATCAAAATAAACCTGAAAAACATATGAAGGAGATTTTTTACCAATAAAAATATTAAAAAGGTAATTTATAACAAAAATAAGTGCTAAAAAGGTAACAGCTCAAAAATAGAAACAAATATATATATATAACGTCACAACTAACTGAACCATCTTCGACTACATAACCAAAACCATTTTCTACTATTTTCTGCACGTATTTAATAATCTCAGGGATGTATTCCGAAACACGAGTCAAAATAGTTGGTGGTAGCACATTTAGTTGAGCCATATCAGAGAGAAATTCGCTTTCATACCTTAAATCGTTGAACATAGTTTTATGGTAAGATATTAATGCACTTGGCTGGAAAAAAAGAACAGCCTTAACTTCTTAGCTAATCTCTCGAACACTGTCAGATCGTCCACTGTACTTCCATAAACTGCATCTAGCCAATCTGAGAGCATATCTTCTGCCGCATATAGTAGTTCATCTTTTGATTTGTCTATTTCATTTTTCTCTGATTTTTCGAGAGAATCTTTTAGTTTCTTTACAGCGATATTTACATATTCACCCTTAACACTTTATGCATCTCATATTAAAAATTAAAATTAAGAATTCATTAAAATAATCCTCTATAAAGCAGTAGATTTTTAAAAATCATTATCTTGCAATCAACTAAAGCGATTAACATTTTTTCCACAGCTCAAATACAATGAATAAATGATTTTACTTCAATGTAAAACTTACTACATCAGCCATAAGCTTCTTCTTGTCTGGATCTGTTTCATTCATACACTTTTTTCTGAGAAAATTTAAAGCAAGTATGACGTCTTCAATAATTTGAGTCACTGAAAGTTCACCGTATTTTCCAGCCAAGTAATTTTTTAACAAATGATGTTGACGAGCCCTAAAATTTATTAGTAAAATTCACCAATCCATATGTCGAAATCTTTTCCAGACTAAAGAATACTTTACTTTTAAATCGAAACTTGCCTCTTAATAATTTTATCATCAATATCAGTTATATTCATTATATACTGTATATCATAACCAAAGTAATTCTGTAAAACACGTCGCAAAATATCAAAAGAAAGATACGCTCGTGCATGTCCCATATGTGCTGAATCGTAAACTGTTGGTCCACAAATATACCATTTAACCTTAATTTATGTCATATTTTCAGCTAATAATAAAGAGCATATAAAACATTTTCATTTTTCTTTAAAAATACCTGTTTCGAATCAATTGGCACAAAAAGTTCTTTCTTTTTTGTCAAGCTATTGTATAAAGTGAGGTTTTTTGGGCATTTTAGAGATGGCGGTTTCCATGCTTTTTCTGGGCATCTTTCTAAAATAAAGTCAAGTAAATTTCCGTTTATTATTAGCAATTTTCGTTTTTTTACTATCGTAGCGACAAGAAAATTTTGTTAGTGAAACTGAAATGGAGAACAAGCATCTTCTTATTGAAGTTATAGTATTTTTAAATGTAAAACTTTTATAGCGGTATTATTAGAATGCATAAAAATATAATATTCTCATATAATGCTGAAATAATATAAAGAAAGGCACAGATATTGAATGAAATTATCAAAGTTATCAAATTAATTATAAAAACCAACTTCCATCTACAGCTGTCTTGAATTTAGCAGAAGCACTGCTAGCCATCATCTTTCTAGTAGCTGAAATCGTACGATCTGAAAAACAAGTAATTTGATAACCAAGCACAAGATAACTATTAAAAACGCAAGTAAAGTGATTATTCAATTAGCAAATATATTATAATTTAAAATCCCAATACTTAAATTCAGTAATGAAATACATTTGATCGATTATGTTCTGGCATTAAAAAGTGAATAATTTTATATAGAATAAAAAGCGAAATCAACTCAACTAACCATTAATCATAGTGCATATAATAAGAAAGCAAATAAGAACTTGCACTTGCACTTACTAGTAGAATCACTAGCGAAGACAGAATGCGTAAAGAAGGATGAATGAGATCGACTGCAGAGAAGAAATGAGAAGCGAACGAAGGAAACCGTTTTTGCGAAGTGCCTAAAATTTGAACTTATTCGCTGACTTTCATCTAAACACTAAAGATGGATCAGACATTAAAATAGTACTACGGATATTATTACAATTACGAATTGAGACTTAATATATTTCAAATAAAAATGTACGAGCCGCGAAGTAATAAAGTGGCTCGTCCTAGAAATTTTAAATTCAAAAATTATGTAAATATCGTATTTACATTTAAATGGTTTTTCTGGGCATTGTGTGCTTTATTTATTAAATGCTGACTTTATGCAATGCTTCCTATCCTAAATTAGTTAAAGATTTAATTTGCTTGTCACCGATTCATTTGATGGTACTGTTTTTTGGACTTGGTCATGACATGATGGTAAGATATGCTTGTTTGTACTTGCTTACTATTAAGGATAATTTTACATATTTGAATTCATATGTAAATTTGGTTGATTTCTATTTAATTGATGAAGGATATGCAATTGATTATTCTTGTATACTTGAAGCACCGTGTATAGTCTTTTATTTCACTCCAATTCCTTGCTGAATATCCTTTGCAAATGATGCTAGATAGCTTTGAGGGTGACTTATTCATGTTAGATCGTCTTGAAGATCGGAATTTAGGTGAAACGCCTGAATTTGAGCTTCAACTGATCCCCTCATGGCTTGTTTTCTCAGCGGATACCAATTACATAGATGATCAGTTTGCTTGTTTTAAGGTAAATTTTTAGCTTAATCCAAAACTATTAATATTTTAAAGTTTAATCAATTGAAAATAGGCTACAAAACAAGTTTTTGTCGTTTGGCTAATGGATTGTCCGGAAATGAATGAGGTTTTTAGATTCGAAATAATAATCCAGTTCCTATAGTGTATCGTTTACGCACAAAAGAACGCTGTTTTCCTCGTTTCTCATCATGTCACGGATATTTGGAAGCACATGGAGAAGAAGAAATCTGTGTTACAATTCCGTCAGCTTTAGATTGGCCTCGTGATCCCGTAGAATATGCTGGCCGTCGACATAAAGTAGTTGTCGAGAATTTAGTTGTCTCTGGAAGAACTTTGAAGCCGAAAAGCAAAAGAGAAGCGTATGGAGTATCTAGTAAGCAAATCTGAATAAAATTAAAAAAGCCTTTTTATAATTAGCACGAATAAACATTGTTGTACGACCTGTATTTGCAATTGACGTCACATTTGTCTATCAATGCACACTGTGTTGATGGTGTCATCCAAGCAAGATTTCTTTTTCTTTGATATCTTATCTAATTAATCTGTGTACCTCATCTACATTTCAGTATTGATATTCAGAGCAACACCACCGTTTATACGAATGTATACCAAATTAAATATAATCTTGCCGAAGGTAGCAAAAGAGAGGTTTTTTCTGGAACCATTGCCCTAAAGTATAACTATTTAATATTTAAAATCTTTGATTAAAATTACTATTGTTATTACCTAACATTATGGTAATAGTTATCTTCAGTAAGTTAAAGTATTCAACTGTTGACTCCTGGGCATTATTAAGAGGAATCAAAAAAACTGCATTTGCAGTGTAGCTATGAAAAAATTGTGATAATCCCAGTTATATTCCATTATAGCTCAGATCACCATGGAACAAAATAGATTTATGTTTAAGAAGAAGAAAAGAATTTTGCATGCATAAATTATTGACAGAAGAAACTGTCCTTAAGTTCACAAGTGGTGATTATAAGGAGCAAGAAGTATTGCCACTTTAACGGTCTAAAATAAGATAAAGTTTCTAATGTTTGTGTTTAAAAAACAAGTACACTGACAAGTTTCATTAAAAGATTTGAGCGGTTTTTTTAGGTTTTTGTAAATTTCTTTCATCGATTCAAAATAACATTGTTGCGATTATGAAAACTGAAATTGTTTTTACATTATGAAAGTGAGAAACATATTTTTTACATGGTTTCACAAATTTCTTTCAATTTTGTTTTCTTTGTTTGTTTTTTTTGAGCAATACTTATTCTCAAAATATTGTTCATATATCTGCTCGCGTTTGTATGTGTAAAAATATCTGTGAATGCGGATAATAAAAGTAACGGGGTGGGACAGATTAAAATTATTCCTAAAAGAAAGTCTTAATCGTGTTTTAAATTTATGAATTTTAGCAAAGAAGTTCATTTCAATTAAAATGCTCATTTAGGTAGACAAGTAGAAGTACTAAATTATGTACTTATAAATACGCTTAAAATGATGTCATCAAATTATAATAAAGACTATATTTATGAATTTATGATACTTCTTTCATGTAATTCACGGTGAACTCAAACAAACTAAATCTCACTATATGTGGTTCAAGACAATACAGCGTTTCATTTTACACATTTAATTTTTCTGTAAGCAATATAGATTTCTTTTTTAATTGTTATAAGTTGTGACTATACTTTTTTTTCTAAGCAGCTATTATTTAACTTTGAATTTGTTAAAAGAAGCAAAGAGATAGCTTGTTCTAGTTCTGAAAACTTGCAGTAAGGAGCATCCAGCTGGTAATGACCACTCTTCAAATATGGATTTCATGCGAAAACAAGTTATCGTCAGAAGATAAACAATGCTATTAGTTTGCAATTTTTGAGTCTTTTGTTTTTGAAGTTCATGGTAATAATGAAATATATATTTTGTTTTTCTGTCATCTTGTTCTAGATGGTTTGCTTCAAAATTTAACTTATTGTATCATAATTCGTTGCTAACGAAATCTAAAAATGTTTATGTCAAAAATTTAGGTACTACTGCATGAATATATCAGTTTTTCTGTTTCTTCTATAATTTCACTCGAAACTTAATGTTGAACTGTTCTGAGCTATTGACTAAATTTCTATACTGGTCAGTGTATTCTATTTAGAGGGTATTAAAATGGTTATATGCTGAGTTTTATTGAATAATTAACTACATATCAATAATTTCTCAAAAAAACGAAAATAAATTTATCGTAAATAAAACTTTTACGACTCGCAAAAGTAATTTTTGGTTTGCAGAACATTTATATCAGTATGATAGTCAACACATTTCAAGATTAAATCCATCTATTACAGATTGTTGTGATGAATTGTTTCTTTTGAGGCATTCATTCATTGATAAATTCATCGTTAGTGTTGGAAGTTTTTATATGTCGTCGACAGTCTAAAGGATTTGCTTGGACTGGTGGCAGTGATCTGAAAGAACTGCAAGGAAATGTGTTGGCTGATTGCGTGTCACATGGATACGTTGTCAGCGGTGGAATTATACCTGTAAAGTTAATTGATGAGCTTATAAATCAAATAATAATGTTGACGTATAATTGATCTCATTTTTTAAAAGGATCATTAAATGTCAATGATAATAATTATATTTGCAAGTAATATGACTTAGATCAAAAAATCTGGAGTATCTCAATTTTTTAACACTTTTAAAGGGAAAAAATTTTGAAAAGCAATCAATTGCTATGAATTAAAGACGGAAAATACTAACTTTCGGGCATTCGTGAAAATGAAGACTTGGCATAAAGAAGAGCTGGATTCAATGGATAACATCCAATGCCGAATGGAAAAACTGCTAAAAAATTAAAAATACTTCAAACACTGTTCAGTTAACGAGTATTGATATCAGTGCTATCATTAATATCCCGTTCTTCATTCCATCGGAAAAATATGCATATAGTAGCGATGCGAGGCATGATGTAATTATGTCTTTAAATCTCAAAACTTGTTAGTTGCGTTACTTTTTCTATCAAACAAATTTAATGCAAAAAGATAAAAGGAAGGATATAATTATTCGTTGTCCATTAATATTACTGTTGCTGTTTTGATTTATCAAAAACTATTATTCTTTGCTTATTAACAAAGATACTATTATTGTAATATTTCAAATAAATAATTATGTTGTAGTTGGTACAATTCAGTATTTTTTTTTAACTGTGACGTTTGTTCTATTTTTTTTTAATACAGTATTTGAAGATCGAGAAAGTTTTGAGCACAAAAATGACTTTGTCCAAAATGTTGTGGTCGATAGGGAAGTGGTGGTAGTGGTTGAAATGAGCAGAAATTTAGAGGATTAGACCACTGCATAGGCCAAGTAGATTGCTCTTGTGATGATTCTGCGCGATCAAATGGTGAACGTGACTAAAAAATTAGCCATTTCAATGGTTTTTTATTGTTTTAATATTAAAATATACTTTTTTACGATTCATGTGCTTTATATATGAAAAAATTATGGGATAATTGCAAATTTATCAATCATTATTATTTTTCGAATTGATGAAAGTCTAAATACATTTTATACACTTTTGGATTTATGAGTGTTGCAAAATTATTCAACCTTATCAACGTTTTCCGGATTACCGGTGTCTTCGGTTTCGGACTTCCGTTGAAATTTAGATTTCTTTGCTAAAAAATGTTCTTGCGTTGAAGCTGTTGTATTTGGTGATGAGATTCTTGACTTTACGAACGATGTTGATGGTCCATCAGAATCTAATAACGGAGAACTTGCTACAACATCTGAAATTCATTTTGAGTGTAAATTACGCTAAATGGTCATCGATGTTATCTGTTTTAAAGTGCTGATGAAGTAAATCTTGAATTTATCAAATGTGGAAGGTGAATGTTGGTGGCTTGATAAATGTGATGATTTTTGAAAGATTAAGTTTCTGAATGAAAAAGAAGAACGTCTATAAAGTAATCAGTTTCCTCAAAGTATCGACCTGTAATGATTTATTTAGTGTTCGAGTTTCGTAGTATTAAGATTTAACTAATTGTAACGCACCCATTCCCCAACTGTACTTGAAGTAATAATAATTAAGTATTACGCCATTTGGTGCAAGCAAGTGCTGGCACCTGTCATTTTAAATGCATTTTTAGTAAGGATTATCCTTTCATGAACTATTTTCTTCTTTCAATGCAAATACAATTGATTCTGTTGTGATTGTTGATTTGACTTTTCATTATGATGACCTTTTAATCAAGGGTCATACAATTTTACTTTTTCAGGCAGCTGTGGTGTAAATATGTTTTCGATTAACGCTAATCCTTATTAGCTCAGCAAAAGTCTGTAAATTAGTAAAGTGCGTGGTTTTAAGTGGATATTTTGCCGCCAGTAGCACTGAAATTATTATAATTAATGAATGGAATAAATAATCAAATGTTGTTCCAGTCATTTAATTTCATTATGTACTTGGAAATTGAAGTTCTTTGTTTATTTGTAAATTAGCATAGTGATTACCTGAAATGGGAAGCAACAAATTTGAAACTTATGATAGCAATAGATTTTTGATCAGTTCAATTAATCAAACTACACAGGACGTTGCTAATTAAAGTTTGATGAGCTGATGTACTGCACATTTTAGTATTACTGACTAGAAAAATGAATTAAGAAAAGATAACTGTTACGACTGTGCATAACACATTTGTAATACGAAATGCAAAGCTCGGCTCCATCATTTGAAAATGCATAAATATTCAGATGTTCTAAAATACATCATTTTACTGATAATTTTTTCCGTACAATACTCTTTTTTTCCAGACAAATTTCTCGTAGATAATTTACCAAAAAGGGTCATATTTGACTGGTTATTTACACTTCAATTGTTTACTGAAGCTACTTAATAATACAAAAATTATTGTACTTTAATTGAATATACTGACCCATCGCGTGCTAATGCAATTTGATAGCGCACAATGTAAGTGCTAAGAGCTAATAGCTACTACAGTTGATATACTAAAGGTTTTGCTGATACAGACTCCTGTCTTGTTTACTTAACTTAGAAAGGTTAAAACTAAGAAAAAACTACACTACTTGACTATTTACTGCAAAACTGTAAAGTATCAATCTATTTACAACATATGTTTCGTGTTTGAATCTTCTTTTATTTTTTTTAAAACGTCATGAATTTTTCTTGTCAAAACTTTTCCCTATGCTCTAAAGAGCTCATTATTCTTAGAAGAATAGTTTTCACTACGTTTTTACGTTATTCTTCATTAAACTTAATATCTGAGTGTTTTTTTCTATTAACTTGAAAATGGAGATGGTAATAAAACTTCATATACAGTCTGACTCTCGAAATTTGTCAAGCATTAATATCAGGATGAACACAATACGTTTATTACATAATATGTTTATTATAAGTCTAAATAGTCTTAGTGACTAATAGTACTCGTCCATTTCAAACAAGCGAATAGCATTAACTTGATCACAGAGTATCATATATATATAATTTTTATACACTTATAATGTTAAAAGATGATCTTTAATACAAGTAGCATAGATTAATCTTGAACTACAGTTAGTCAAAGTTTATCCGAGAAGTGTCAGAGCTATTCGGTCATAATTTCAAATTTATTCAGTTATTATATATAAATAATTCTTACACTTGGAATCCACAATTTTTTAGTCTTAATTGATGGTCAAATTGAAGAGAATGAGAATGACGTACTATTTTTGAATTTTCCACTACTATTCTTTTGCCGCAAACCAGTACTGTTTATAAACTTTGGGTTCGAGAGTACTGTCTTAGCTGTTTTTTCTTTTAAAATTTTAGGCATCACTTGCATCGGAGGGACAGTTAGATCAACATTTTACAATTGCTTTCGAATAAAAGCTATCACTAAAAATGCGCTCAAAAAATCTTTCAAATTTGAAGCAAAGAAATTTTGCGGAATTTTCACGCCAATATTGAATGACAATGTCAGTGTCTGAATAAGTAAGTACTAGTTAAAATTCAGCATTAATAACCTTCCTGAAGTTGCAAGTTACTGCCAAATATACTTTCGCATCCGCCACTAGAAGCTGTTTCATCTTGACGTATAAACTTCAATAATTTGTCCGCTGCAAAACTGATCTCTTTGTGCAGTCTATTAAAGTTTTAACACCAAACTAATAAACGAAATACAATGCAAAAAATTTGCAAAGAAAAGAGCGAACCTTTCTCAGCGCCCAATAATAACTCTAAATCTTTAGCTTCCTTTTCATCTTGACTTTGCTGTCGACGTAGTGCTACTTGTGCCGCCATCACACGTTGCCGTTCCGCAATTAAAGTACATTTAGCACACAAGCAATCCTTCCATTTGCAGTAACGTTTGTGACCTAAAATGATATCAAACATTAAAAGGTTACAATTTAGGTTTATTATTCCTAAAAAATTTCAAGATATTTTCATATGAGTAGAGCCTATTTTACTTAGAAAGGTTGAAAATAGATGAAAAAACTTTTCAGCAGTGAATTTACACTGAATTGGTTAACGATATTCACTGCTTTTTACTGAAACGTTCAAAACATTGTATGCATTGATCTTAAAAGTTAACTTTACTAATATGTTCATTGTGCACAGGAAATAGTACAAAATTATTAAGATGTGATTTAGTTATTTCATTTTCATTGGCTGTAAAGCCTGTACTTTTGGCAGTTAATGGATCTGATATTTATGCTGTAATAAGTCTCAACTTTGACTTTGAGTGACGAGCAAGAATTATTTTTTTTCACCTTTGAGTGCTGAAACAGTGCCGTGATTTCGACATCGGGCACATTTTGGTACCCGTTGGTTTCGTTCCTGCCGAAATCTAAGAATCTGCTCAATGCTGTTGGGACCAAGACCTCCGAGTGATAAGTTGTTTGGATTTAAAGCCATTTATGAATCTTAATTTGAATTTTCAACAAAACTATTAAAATGACTAGAGAGCATATATATGAGCTGATATTACCGAAGTTTAATTTCCAAGAGTTACATTTTTATTCATGCATCACTTAAATTAAAAATTTTCGAAACTTTTTTCTTCATTACATGCGTGAGACAACCACATTCTGAATTTTTTAGATGTAAACACGCAATAGATTTAAAATAAAAGGAAGGACCAGTTGATGTAAAAGACTAACTTTTTTGTCCAATTCACGCTACTACTACTTGGCAAATTGATTTCAAATATAATTTGCGAAAAGTAAAAAAAAATATGAGAGTTTAAAAAACTATGATAGAATAGTTTTAAAAAAGTTTCAAGTAATTTGAGGATTTACCAATTAACAAATTTTCTGTTATAAAGCAAGAAAATTAATAAAATATGGAATAAAGGATAGGAAGAACTTTTAGCATTCTCCATTTTTGACCCTTTTTAAATAATTAAATTTCACTCACTTATGAACAATTAGTTTTTAAAACAAGATTATTAGTTTACAAACTTTATCAAGATTCCATTTCTAAAAATTTAAGAATTTGGCAAAAAGCAAAAATAAGTTAAGTTGTATCATGAATTTTTTGATCCATATTTCCGTTGAAAATAAAGACCGATATGAAAAAACCTGTCAAAGTCAAAACTGATATAATATCGAAGATCAGAGAAATACAAATTTTCTGTTTGAAAATTAAAAATTGGAAAAAAAGCACTTCAGTGATGTATCGCATAACACGATTAATCAGATAGTTTTATCAGAATAATTATCAAAATAAGTGAGAGAATCAAAAGAAATTATTTGACTTCTCTTTTTTCTAAGCTAGAGCTGACCAGAATTAGCTACGAATGGACCAAAAAAGAACGAAGTATCAGCTACTAAGCAATCAGAGCAAAGCAGCATCTGTAGCTAATAAAACCACGCCTTTGGCTCATAATATTATTGGTCTATTGCTGAAATATTGTTCATCGTGCATATCATACTAAGGATACTGTCAATTATTGAGACTTATCCAAACTTTAAAATTTACACAGGAAAACATAAATTTAATCTTTCGGTTTAAATTTATCCTAATGAGAGTTGCTTATTAGGTTAACACTAAAATAGTATGATATCTACACATGAAAATGTCTTAAAAATTTTATACAATCTTAAAATTGATTTATCATAAATATTTTCTATTGAAAAGCACACTTTTTACAAAAATTATATTTCTGTTCATATTTCTGTGGAGAAAAATATGAGTTTTTCAACATAAGCAAAATTTTGATGCATTGGAAATTGCTTTGTTATTCATTGTTGATTTAGCTACATTCATTTTATCTATTTATATCAAACTACTATGAGTACTTACTTCAATATTCCTTTCAATTTTCTCATCTACTTATTCATTTTACTTCTTTATTTTAGTTATTTGAAATTTTTTCAGAAACAACCATTTCAAGCATAATTAATTATTGTTTGAAATGGTGCCTTTTTTATTCAATTTTTTAATGCATTTAGTACTGTTGCAGTGAAACTCGATTCTTTAGTCTCTTTCCGAACAAACAAAAATATATTTTGCTCATTTAATGGTCTAATTTTGTCTTTCCTTATTAATTAACGCAATATACAAAAGAAACACAAACAGCGAAAAGTATGATATCTATTCACTTTATGAAGATGCCAAAAGTAGAAGATGCAATATAAAATGATATTGACTACATATCCCATGCACAAATTTCAATGATACTTCACATTCATGCAAGACTACTTGTGCTTACCGTAGATTGAGCGGCAGTAATCGCATCATCATTGATGCTACTCAACTCTTATGGGTAAATGGAATAACAGCCAAAGAACTACTCTTTACTCACATGTTTACATTAACGATTCTTTATAGCATGTAATAAAGTTATTCATATGATTCGTAATTAATCTCTACAACATTTTTATGCAAAAATAACTGATACGCAAATTGCTTTCAGTCATTATTTTTCAAGAAAGTGGTGCTCATTACCAAAAAAAATCAAGCTACAGATTAATTACATTATTTTGTAATTCATTTACGAATCTGATTTTAACGTTCATTTTTTTCAAGCTCACATGTTTGAAAAAAAGAAATGAACTCGTTTTTAAGATCTATAATGGAGCTATATTTTAGTTAACGTTAAAATCAGATTCGTAATGAGTCTAAATATATTTGTATCTCAATATCCGTCTCAAGTAACACAAATTAATTCAAGTTTCTGGTAATAATAATGATAATAATAATAATATTCATTATTACTTGCTAATAATTTTCTTATTTCTATAGATAATAGCATTAGCTTGGCGTTATTATTTATTCATGTAAGCACACTTTGATAATGCTTGATATGCATTGTCTTGACTTTAGTTATACAATCATTTCAAAGCTACGCATATTTGTTGTGATAAATTACATATTTGTAAAGCCTGAGTTTTTTATACTTTTATTTTAATGAATCGGCGGGCGGAGATTCACTCACTAAAACCAGTCAAAGAAATATGATCATATTTTGATTGCTTGCAAGTTTGCTGAAAACTATGAATGCAAAAATAAAAATTATATTCAGTTTCATGATTAAAATAGTTTGTTTGCCTATTTTACCACTTATCAGACTGCAAATGACATTTGCAATGCATCTCAAGAGTTCCCTTTCGTCATTAAAATTATTTTCATTGCTTCGATAGCCTGAACTTCATACATTTCATTATTCTTGAGCAAATATAATGATTAATTGAAACTCAATGAAAAAATTACTGATATGCTCAGAAAATGAGAGCAACATGTTTTTTTGCTTGCACAGTCTTAATCTGAATGTCAGCAATACTGTAGTATAATGAATTCCAATCTCTGCGTTCATGAGTTAATTAGATGAAATTGTTACTTTTGTAATCAAATTAGTAAAATGCAAGATTGAGCAAATTTAGTGAAACTAATATCAAATTCAGTTTAAGTTTGGCCACCAAATAAAGCAAATTGTAAATTTTCATAAGTTTGAGTGATTTGCATAGGCCTCTTGTGACTTTTAACAAGATGCAAGAGTTTTGTCAAATTTAAAAGATTTCATTCAAAAATAACTTACTTCAGTTAAATTTCCAATGCCTCGAGGAAAGGCGTACATAAAGTCGTCAGTAAAATTCGGGAAATGGTGCACAGGTGCTCGATCACCGTGTCGCCAAATCTACAAATTTATGGCACATTCTTTATCACATGTCTTTAAAAATGCTGTTTTTATTTATATTCCACTGGGAATGACAAAGTGTTACAAAGCACAGAGCAGTGCTCTGTTAGTCCTTACTTTGACTCTAAATATTCCAATACTTTTTATTTAGTAGAAATACATTCTCATATTATATATTAACTTATTTTATATTCTTCGGTATTTACAGGAAAATTAAGTGACCCAAGAGCACGATTTCCATAACCATTCATGTTATCATTTGCAGCAAATACCAAATGATATCCTCATAGATTTTGAGTAGAATAAGTTTTAGTATTGTGATAAAGCAAAAATTAATAAGCTTTCAGCAGAATATACTAACAAGCAATAAGAGCAATGACAACATTTATTAAAATTGTAGGTACAGATTTTTTAAATTTGAACTTTTTTGTTGGATGTATTCAAAAAACTTCGATTGTGAATAAATGTTTAATAATTAGAAGACACGACACGAGTCTTTTACTTGATGTTTTATGATAACAAAACAGTGTGATAAATGATACGCTCTGTAATTCGATTTTGCAAACACCAGAAAGCAGACTGATTAATTAACATATTTAATGCAGTCTGCAAAGTGCAAGCAGCAGCTATACAGTTTATATAAAATGCGTACTGATAAATCACAGAGTCTGAATGACTTATTTTGTTTACCCGCTAATAGATATTTTGTATTTCATTCAAGTTATTAATATTAATATTTTCCAAGCAGTAGTTTATACCAGTCGTTTTGTTTTGTCATTGACAAAAACGAAAACGCGGTTCTCAGCACTTCATAATTAGCATTGCATCGGATAAAAATGCACAAAAATGCAAACTTCATGGAAATCTGATATTGTTTTTAGATTTCTGACAACTTACTTGTTACGTCCTTCCGAACAAAAATATATTACAAAACCTACAGAAATGTCGCTATTATTATCATACTACAAGCTACCACACTGATTTCTAAAACTATCATGGTTGTTGTCACTTTTACTATTCTAACTAGTACTATTATTCTCACAGTCCATCTTTTTTGCTGTTATTATTACTCTTTTTATCGCTACTGTTTAGAGTGGGATGATATTTCTCACATCTACTATGATGATCATCATTATTGTAGTCAATACTTTCATAGTATTAATGAAGGCATAATCATAATTAAAAGTACCACGATAACTACCTAAGTATGAAATATCTTGATTTAGAAAAACTGCGTTTCCAAGTTGAAATTTGTAGAAGCAGTGAGAGATAAATGCAAATTGTTTTTGTTATTACTTTGTGCTTTTCATGCTAATTTTCCATTTGTTATCAAATTATTAAAAAAATTTTCCATTACTGCTATTTGTACACGATAATTGCATTTTTCATATCAAGTTTCTGCTTCTGTAGATCAAAAGTACACAAAAAAATTTATTTTGCCTTTATGTAGCTTTAATTTATCTCTTCTATACACTTTTTCATGTTTATCATAATTATTAAAAACTTGAAAAGTAATGAATTGAGATACACTAATTACTTGAATTATTCGTTTTTAATTATTATCATGCTTGTGAAAATATGAATATTATACTTTGTGTTGTTGTTCTATCATAAAATTATTGATTAATAGAAAAAATTTTACAAAATTAAATGTCAGCATACATTCAAGTCAAAACGTCTCAAGTTTACAAAGAAAAATGCCTCATCATTTGAAATGATCACTTCTGGTATAGGGCAGTACTAGACAGAAATAGGAATGGCTGTATTCATCGATATGATTTTCAAATCGCCTTCATGTTAATTGTAATAAGTTGCCAATTGCGAATAATTATTGTACTTTAAAATGGGAATGAAAAAATGATCAATAAGTGATGTTATTATATTACTTGTTGTTTAATTTTAATACCAAATTGATTAATGATTACTTTGGAACAAAAATTCCGTTTTTAAGCTACCCATAGAAAATATCAAAATAAAAAAGCATTAAATTAAACGAAGTGATTACAGGAAATCGTTAATTCAAAAGAGTTGTCGCTTTGGTAGAGTTGTCGTGTCAAGTTCAGAAGTCAGATTCAAAAACTTACCATTTTCGCTTATCTGTTATTTAAGACGGAAAAAAATTATTCTTTTTCTATGATCATTCAAAGTAATGCATGTAAAAAAACGAGGCCTACAATATTGAATCAAAAAATTATTAATTAAACTTTATTTTTTTACAAGGATTTTTAAAATTTTGTTCCCTTATCATCGGTTATTTTTGACAATAGAATAAGTTAATTTATCGCTATTTGTTTTAGACACGTATTATTTTAAATACATACAAAGGTCATTTTTCTCACTAGAAAATTTCAGCTAAGCTATCCTTTTTGTTATTGTTAAGTCACTTTATCGTCCCGCCAATTTTTATTGTGCCATCAACATGTTTTTTATTGGATCACACGTATTCCTGTTTTGTTTAGCTCGTAAATATATTCTTAATTTTATTTGTTCTTAACAGTTTGTTAAAGCAAATGCATATTGAAATTAAATTTAAAATACTTCTTCTAAACGTAATCGTCTAAAAATTATAAAAGAATTATAATTTTTAATGAAAAATTATTGATACACAAACATTGTTTTCAACTTAGTATAGGTAAATACAATCAATTGCTACTCTTTTAGTATGTTGAAGTTTTAAAATCATTTGTGGATAATTTTTTGACTTTAATCTACTTATTAAATAAACTTCATATTTAGCAAAGAGTATGTGGTGAAAATAAAATGAATATTTACTTGCCATAAATTATGAATGGATGGAATAGTTGCAGAAGGAATGGTGTCATATTCAAATATTATTAAGGTCAAGCTGAATGCTAACTGTCATTTTTTTTTCTCTAGACTTCCGTGTCTCATACTAATTTGCATATTTTACTCAAAAATACATCATTACTTATAATGTCTGCTAGTTGATGAGGGGAGTGTGATCATGTCTAGATCTTAATTAACGGTCAATCAATAACTGAGTGTGTGACTATGTTAAAATATTCCCATACCAAAGGTCATTCATTTGTTCTAGCATTATTATTAGTTTTTGTGGAAAAGAATACATAACAAGCAATTACACTTGAAAACTAACCAATCATCTTCCTTACTATCCCTTTCTTCTGCAACAGTTATGACCTGGGCGGATGTATTTCTTTTTTCATCTTTCACCACATGATACGTCTTTTGTACCTTTTTCATTTATTTTCAATTTTTGCAATACTGTCTAAAGTGTACTGTGTTAATTTCTGTTTTATTTTATTTTCATCGAAAATTTTTTGCTTTTATAATCATTTTAGGAACTTTTTTCAATTTAGTCCTTGTTAACAGCACGTGATAGATTCATTTGAATGTATTTACTGAATTTATTTTGTATTTATTTATAAAATTTTGAAAACTCATTGACTGAAAATGAATTAATTACTTATAAACAGTGAGAACAAATTGCTAAACTTAAGACTGATTTAGTTTAGCTTTGATAAATGCACTCTACTAAAGACTGTCAATGCTTTTTTTAGTAATGCATGCATGACTTTTAGCGTAAATGTCTGAATAATTTTGCTCACTCTGCACTGCCTTCTTTATCGTTAGTTTTTCTGACGTTTTGTTATCCTTACACTTTTTGACTAATAATAATTATTTTTTGAAACTAATAATTATTGTAAAAAAGAAAACATATTGTTTTGATCTCTTTTCCGTTTTCAAGCATTGTTGTAAATTCCAACTTAATTTTTTCCCCATAACTCAAAAGGTTGACTTTAGCTGAAATTATATTTGAATGAACTAACAGTAATGAGCTTCACTGTCAACAGAAATGAATTTTTTCTGATAGAAAGTCAGTCGTCTCATCTTTTTTTCAAATACTGTCATCTGCAATTCTTTCTCCAAGAATAATTTTTTGAAAACTTTCAATTTCGATGTGAGCTGTTCAAGCGACTTTTTGTTTTTTTACTGGTAATGTATGAAATTATTATATTACAAGACAATGATAAATGGTGTCACTTCCTGTGCTTTTAGGGGAGCTGAAATCAAAATTTGCCAGTATTTACTTTATTTTGGCAAAAAATGTGCTCGTTTCACCATCACAAAATGAATATATTAATCCAAGCACACTGATGATAAAAATTGCAAATGGTTCCTCTTTATGTACTTTTTTCCGTGCGAAAAAAAAACAATCTATATTTTTTATTAAAATTATTCATTAGCTTTTCATGTTTAGTCATTTTTTCAGGCTATTATTTTTAAATATGAAAAATTAAGCAGTATAAAAAGGAGTATGATATTTTCATATAATTTATTAGACAAAAGTCAGCAAAGAAGCATCAAACTTTGATTATATTTCGATTTGTATCATGACTTGTTAGTACGAAAAGAATACTTATTTCATAATTTTGATCACTGAATTGAATCTTTTTTTGCTTCTGTAATTCCTTACAAAGCGTAACCACGCTGTATCAAAAATATGCTGCAAATTAATCTTCACTCACTTTTTTATGTGATTAAATTTTATTTGTTTGCAAACAATAAGCATTAATGTCTATGATTCATGATCAGATAAAAGTGACCCGTAAATCAGTATGCAGTTTGTATCACCATCAAAAAAATTTTTTCATGCTCAAATCTGCATTCGTATTTTGCGTGTAAGCACTTTGAATTAATCATGAATAACTTTTTAAGAGAAGCTAAAGCATTTAAGTATTCAGGTATTTCACATTTTATATTGCATAATTGTGATAAAAAAAGTACTGCTGTACCAACTATAAATTTACTATTCATTGCATATTGTTCTGATAAAAAATTATTTCTCTTCCTTATTCCAAGTTTTAATTTATTAATTTGCATGGGAATATTTTTCTTCGAATTAAAAGGGCAGTGTAGTGCTTTGCGCATTTTAAATAAAAAAGCTACTTAATGTTGCGTGTTGGAACTGAAAATTATTTTCTCACTAGACTGTGTCAAAATTTTTGTCCACGCAAATTTGCACACTGAACAAGTATGAAAATTTTTTAAACGATGAATTGATTCTCATTTTTCGTACTTCAGTACTTTTTCAGAAGTTTTGATAGATACGATGAAATTAGACTAGGAAGGTTGTTTTACACTTCAATGCTTTCATTATATATTTCTGAAATAATTACCTATGAAATGCGCAATTAGTTAAATCCTCGACCGAATGCAGTAAATTTGCGACAAATGACAGAATGCATCTGCCTTATATGATCATGTTAGAAAGCAGATTCAACAATTTTAGTTAATAACTTTTTAAACTTTCATTTTATATATTTTGTCAAGTAAAATTGTCGTTTTATTATACACATATTTGGAAATTTTTTTGTACACTTTTTTCCTACAAGTAAACTTGCATAGTAATTTTGCTATTAATAAACTGATAAAGAAAATACATTATCCATCTATACAATCAACTTTTCATAACTTAACTCAATTTTTTGCAATAAGTAGAAGCATTCCACCTTAGTTAAATACAGCTGCTGTTAAGAATGTTTTTATTATTTACTCAGCAAATAACAGATCATGTTTACATATATTTAATTCTTTATGTGAAAACGTTATTTAAGATATCAGTGCTATTTATTATAGTACTATCAGTAGTAATAATAATTATTATTGATATTTGTAAAAAACTTTTCTGGCAGAGTAAATAATTTACATTGTATGCTAAGAATTTATTGCATTAAATAAATTTTTGCATTGTCAAGAATACTTCAAAAAGAATAATTTTGCACCATTTTTATCATTTAACTTCTAGAAAGTATGAGCATTTTCTTAACTAAGTTTGCTGAGAAAATTATGTTTACTTAATATATCTCAATCTTTTCTGTTCTTCTTCTTTACTGATCGTTTCAATAAACACAAATACTTATTATCTTTTAATTTGAAATCCTTAAGACTTTAAAATCATTTGTCAATTGCATTAAAGCTATTGAAAATGAAATAGATCAAACTTTTCATTACGATTATCACTAGCAATTTTTAATCTTTCATTAACTGTTATTTAACACTCTCTAGAAATCAAATCTTCTTGAGTTTGCAGTTTATTTTACAAGTTCAAAAAATGGCCTCTGAATCATTTTAGATTAAAGTTTAGTAGTAAAATAAAAATTTCAACTTTTATCTTATCATTTGCAGTTTGCTTGTTATAGAAATTGTATTTACTATTCTTTTACTTTTTTCTTTAGCTGAAAATATGGCAAATACTAAAAAACTTAGACAAACTAGTTTGCTTCATAATATCAATTAAATTCATTCAAATCTGTAGA
The DNA here is from genome assembly GCA_900618365.1 of Thelazia callipaeda. Classification (NCBI taxonomy): domain Eukaryota; kingdom Metazoa; phylum Nematoda; class Chromadorea; order Rhabditida; family Thelaziidae; genus Thelazia; species Thelazia callipaeda. Next base: position 59,893 of record UYYF01004470.1, read on the forward strand.
AACTCCCAAATTTCTTTTGAAAATCTAATCTTGCATATTAATAATGCGATAATTTTAGCTAGTGCTATCTACCACTGTGGCATCATGTTTTATTGCATTAAATAAATTTTTGCATTGTCAAGAATACTTCAAAAAGAATAATTTTGCACCATTTTTTTTTTTTAATGTTACTTCTATGATTACATGTAATGATACTTCGTTTGTTTATTACTCAAATATCATAATCCGTTCTAATTCTATCATGGTCATCAACATTCCGAAAACTTAAGATAATGTCATGAATTTTCAAATTACTATCAAAAATAAGTAAAATTATTTACAAAAAAAGGTATTAAATGGCTACCATTACTTTAACTTTTGATTCATTTCTTTGAATTCTCATTTTGCCTGGATAAAAATGTGCATACTGAACTGCATATATTATTACCTTTTGTTTGAAATTTATTAAGTTTTTGCTAAATTTGTTCCAATCACATCAAAACTGTTAGTAATTCAGTGATGCATTGAGAAGACGCTCTTAACTGCTACAGTTGGTTGTTTTCAGTATTTTTTATTAAACCAGAGAATTTCTTTTTCATTTATTGATTGACCTTTTCATTTTTTCATCTTTGAAAGGCAAATCATTGATTCCATCATGACTAAACAGTGCGTGAGTGATTACATATAATTGAAGGATAATAATAACATGCAAAATCAGCATCAATACATACGTAGTTTGTAATAGAACGTGTTTAAAAACAGAACAATTTGTAAATTTCTCAAAAATAAAGTATGAAAAGTAGTTCTGTACACACAATAGGGGTATTAATGTACACAAAGCTGTATTTTGAAAGTAATCACTCAACTATTTTTTGTAAATTATGTCTTATTTGGCGCGTAAGTTATTTTATTTAGTCATAGTGAATGATATCAAAATAATTAACTAATTTTAAATTACGAATAAAAATTTTGTGAACAAAGTAAATAAGATTGAACGTTACATAAGCAAATGATTTTCGCAAAATATGCCGCTGATATAAGTAAAGATCAATCTGCTAATTCTTTACAGCGACAAATGTAGACAGTTTTGAACCGTTAAAAAAACTTAAATTATGAATATAATAAAGGGAATTTCATTTTCTGCTTTTATTCTTCATCCAAGCTTAACGTTTTTAAATCACAACTGCTACTTTTACACCAGTAGTAGACTGCTTTTCCAAACGTTGAAACTTTTTATGCTCAAAATATTAAAACGAAAAGGATACAAAAAAAGTGCATAGATGTTGTTATGACCGGTACAAAGTTCGATAAAAGTGCTCAAGATGATTGTATAACGTAAAATTAGTACGTTTTTAAATACAAGAATCGGTGTTCGTTATTAACTTTGCTGCATTTAAGTTTTTTACTTTAAAAAGCACAGAAATAGAAATATCAACTATTTATTATGCAATATTTTTTAACATCGAAAGACTTGTGATTGCACTGACTATTTTTTCTAAAACTAATGTATATTCAAATATGGAGCTCCTTACGTTTAAAATATTGAAATGTTGAAAAAGAAGTGTTGTAGGCAAAGACATGCAGTGTTGGTGTGATATCACTAATTTGACTGCATATATTTATTTATATTCTTGCAAGTAAAGATCTTAAATGCAATGAAATGGATGATGATAAATGGTGATTTCTATTTTTATATTTTTAAATTGTTTATTTTTTATTTGAAGTGCAAACTTTTTCACAAACTGCCGCATGAATTATGCAAAATAATAAGTTTGGAAGGTAAAAATATTTGTCGTACTAGTTATTGCAATAATTTGGATTTGTGGCAGACTGAATTGCTATTTTACTCGTTCATTTTTAACAAAAAGTAAAATAGAAAGTGATATTTTCGATTATAAATGAATCAATGGTTATTTATTTGATTTACTAGGCGAAAATATGAAAGTAGTGCATGTATGTTAAAATCAAAGCAAATTTAATTAAATGAAAAATAAAGGTTGCTTTTTAAATGCTTGTTAATCAGTTTTTGAAAAAAATTTCAATTAGGGATATTTATTTAGTTGAATAATTTTGATTACATTAATTATTATTTAGTTATTGAATAACAGTAAATAATCTTCATTTTTTTATTCATCCTAATGATTCTTGCTTTTTTTATAATTCAGTTGAGAGAAAAACAATGAGAGATAAAGTGATTCATTTGCGAAAAAGCTTCAAATATTGTTTATTTAGCGCTGAATAATAATGGTTCTCAATACATACTTATTTATTGTTACTTAATCTTTATATATCAAATATTGGTTTCAAAAAAAAAGCAGTAAACATTTGTAAAATCTCATAACCAAATTTGATTTTTGATATATTTGGTTCTATTTTGCTCTTAGTTCAAATTTATAAAGAATGTAATACAAATTAAATTTGCACTATGTGTGACGTTCAAATTTTAATTCTTACTTTTTTTCATTTACTGTAATTATATTCGGATAACTGAACAGTACTGCAGATAAAATAATATTTATAATTATTGCTCAGGTGCGAGATGCCAACAACGATTGAAACCTCAACGGTGCCGATTCGTCAAATGACATCTCATGATGACGGTGATAACAGTAGTTTGCATGATATGACCATTAACAAATCCAAAATACACCCATGTGAAGATTGTGCTCAGCCAGGTACAGCTATTCATGGATGTTATACTTTGGTCACACCTCGTGCATTCCACTTTTACGCTTTTTTCACATTAACAGAAGTTTTTTAAAGTAATTTGAGACAAGTTTTCTGATAATTTCCATCTTTATTATTTGCTCAGAGTGCATTATTGAAACATTTTTATTTCAATACCTTCAAAAACTGTGTCTTATTTCTTGCCATTCATTCATTCCTTTAATTTTTATAACTTACTTATAATTGTTTTGCTGTCACAAAATGACTTTAGAAGGTAAAAAAGTGTATACCAAATTTTTTTTCCTATCGTTTTGTAAATTTAATTTCAAATATTTCTATCTTGTCATTCATTTTTCGCAAATTCATTGCTTAACTCTTTTTCAGTTTTAGAAATTTATAACGGCGAGATGACTGGAAAAAGCTCACCTATAGATCTCGAAAAGTCAAAAGAGAATGTATCTTTTGCAGATCGGAAGTCAGCACCGAGAAGTTTCTGCAAGAAATATAATTTTGAGATAATTATTTTCAGCATCGCAATTGCTGCTATTTTGGCATCTTTTATAGCTGTTACCGTCTATTATTTTCATTTTAGAAGACAATTTAGTGAACAAGTTTATGTCAACATGGTTAGCAATATGCTTTTTTTAGATTTATATTAAAAATTTATCGAAAAGTAATGCTTAGTAGTTACCGAGAAGAAAAGTTTTTATAAATTTTGATGTTGGCTTAATATTCTATATGAATATAGAAAGTGTTTTGAAAAGGCGCAACAGTTAGTTTTTCATTTTATTTGAAAAACTAATTCTTTAAAAATCAGAATGCTTAAAATGTGCATTAACTTTAAATAGTGCCCATTTTATTTTAAATGTGTGTGCAAAATAAATTGCTTAGAAATATGATACAGCAAATTTGTGAGCAATGAAAGCTGACTTATTTGGGGTGAGATTAAGAAATTTGTGTTTTCAGACAATAATTTAATTTTAAATATTTCTACTAAATAAAAAGTATTGGAATATTTAGAGTCAAAGTAAGG